>PVKA01029898.1:8989-27944 GCA_004027165.1 Ctenomys sociabilis
TTTTTTTTTTTTTTTTTTTTTTTTTTTTTTTTTTTTTTTTTTTTTTTTTTTTTTTTTTTTTTTTTTTTTTTTTTTTTTTTTTTTTTTTTTTTTTTTTTTTTTTTTTTTTTTGAGACAGGGTCTCACTATGCAGTTCAGGCTGGCCTTAAGCTCACTTTGTAGCTCAGGCTGGTCTTGAACTCACAACAATCCTCCTGCCCCAGCCTCCGGAGTGCTGGGATTACAGGCCTGTGCCACTACGCCCAGCTTTGTTATCTCTTTCTCTTTACAAGGATGTAGTGATCCTCTTTATCTCTCTTAATCGGTCTTGCATTCAAATTCACTTTGTCTGAAAATAAAATAGCCTTTTTCTGGGTTCCTGTCATGTAAAATATGTCTTTTTCATTCTTTGACTTTCAGTCTGTGTATTTCTTTTTCTACTGAATGTGTTTATTGTGTACAGCAGATTGTTGAATCATGTTTTTTGATCCATTCTTTCAGTCTGTGTCTTTTGATTGGTTAATTGAGACCATTAACAGTGATGCCTATAACTCATATGAATTGACTTATTCTTGTCATGCTATTTTCCAACACATTCCGGCATTCCACAGTAATAGTGAGTTATCTGAAGAAGTTGTTGACTATAGCCTTTTACAGCTCAACTTATTATTATGGCCCACATTTTATACCTCATTTTTATACTTTTCTGCTGGATGGTTAAGACCAAGATAGAGCAAGACTTATATACTGAAAGATGTAGCTTTTGTTTCTGATGAGGTCAGCAAAGTCCCCTCAGGGTTTATCTTGTTATCCTGTACCACTGTGAAGAGGTTTTTAAATATCCTTTGTGCTGTCCCCTGCTTTTTCATTGAGTCCAGTCAATCTTGTTATTCTTCTTTGTAACATCTAGCAGTAGTTGTATGAATTTCTCATGGCCCCTTGCTGTTTTAAGGAATCTTTCTTTTTATGATGACTAACCATAAACGTGTCTTCTATATCTGAGATGCTGTCCTCACATTGGCTTGATCTGCTGTGATACATTCAATGGAATTTTCATTGTCCTGAATATCTGCTTGATCTTATGAATTTCACTTCTTTCTTATGCTGAATATTGATACTTTCATAATTTTCTCCTTTATTTTTTTTTGGAGGGGGAATCTCCTGAAGAGTCACTAAGCATGATTTTCATTATGGGAACCATCTCTTTACTTATCTGAAAAATTAAAAAGTAATTAAATTTTTAGAGCCTCATTTAATTACTTTATCTTTAATAATTCAAAGACAGGAGGTGGGTCGCTTTTAGATTGTCCCACCTCTTTGCCCCCTGACTTTTGGTGAACTGGATGTCTAAGGTTGGATCTTGTGTAATTATCTTGTCAGGTTGACCTTAGGTAAGTTTCTTAATCTGTTTGTTCACTTGAAAATAAGAGTATAAAAAAAAGAAAGAAAAGAAGAGTACAATCAACCAGTGTGTAAAAATAAAATGAGACTCTGTATATAAAGTGTATCCATTGAAGAGAACCTTTCAGAGTTTTCAGGGATAATGAGGAGCAACACACTGCAGTATGTATGCCATAGACTCACCACCACTGACCTACATAGTGCATAGCATGTATCACAGCTGTTACAATTATTGTTAAACATTTGGCATAAAAGTAAAAGGGTTAGTGTTTAGTGCTATGTGTAACACTATATTTTTTGCTGTGTGTAAATATAAACCCTAATACAAGCCTATCTACTGTGTCACAATGTTATCTTCCCTGCTAAAGACTGTAAGATTGGTGATCTGACAGTGGATTTTGGGGAACACTTCTTACCATAATTTTCTACATATTTGTCTCTTTATAGATATTCCTTTATCATTTTTCATGTATGGGCTGAGTCCTGATCATAGCTGTATGATACTAAACAACATTGAAGAGTGGTAAGTATTTCAAATAATGACTTTGCTTGCTACTACTAATACTACTATGTTATTTTTTTAATATATTTGGGGTAAATACTTCTACTTTACAATTGATTACTAAATAATTTAATAGTTAAAGACATGTACATGTATTTTATCACATGATGGGATGCTTTTAAATATGTAAATATTTATCATAGCCCTAAATATTAGTTATTATCTTAGTCCTTTCATGTTGCTGTAACAAAATACCCTAATTTATTTCTCATACTTTTGAAGGCTGGAAAATCCAAGATTAAGCAGTGCATGTGTCTGATTAGGCCTGCATCTCGTAGATTATACCTTTTCACAGAATCCTTATCTGGTGGAGGCTACCTTATGTAGGCCTCTTCAATAAGGTACTAATCCCAGTTGTGGGCATTCTAGCCTCAATACCTAATTCCCTCCTAAGTGTCTTACTCTGTAATACCATCTCATTGATAGTGACATTTTGAAATATGAATTTGGAGGAATATAAACACTCAGCTCATAGTGGGTACTTAATTTTTAAGGAACTATTCTTTGTGCTGAAGATGGAAAAGTAGGGAAAGATGGGTCAGTGGGTGACAATTTACCACATAAAATGGACCTAAATTGCAGTGAGTGAGCAAACAAGAAAGGAGGACAGCACTCCAGGCCAAGGCACTCCAGCCGCCATTACCCTCTACTTCTCTGCTACACTGACCTCAGAGTCCTGCCTGATCCCACTTGTTTGTGCCATATAGATTGGGGTGTCCATTTAATACAAGAAAATGGAAAATAAGCAACCAGAAGAACAACACTGAAACCAATGGTCAATTTGGTAAACATCCAGCAGAAGATACAGAAGAAGAGCAAGCATTTAAAAGATCTAGGAACACTAATGAGATGGTTGAATCACTAATTCTGCTTCAGAGCAAGAATGCTGGGGCAGTGATTGGAAAAGGAGACAAGAACATTAAGGGTCTCTCTTCATACAGACTGCAATGCACCAGACAGCAGTGGCACCAAGCACATATTGAGTATCAGTGCTAATGAAACAATTGGAGAAATTCTGAAGGTCATCCCTACCTTGGAAGAGTACCAACACCATAAAGGAGGTGACTTTGACTGCAAGTTTAAGACTATTAATTCATCAAAGTCTGGCAGGAGGAATTACTGGGGGCAAAGGTACTAAAATCAAAGAACACTAAGACAACAATCAAGCTTTTCCAAAAATGCTGTCCTCATTCCACTGACAGAGTTGTTCTTATTGAAGGAAAACCTGTCAGAGTTGTAGAGTGTGAAATCATCATCCTTGATCTTATATTTGAGTCTCCCATCAAAGGACATGCACAACCTTATGATCCCAATTTTTATGATGAAACATGATTATGATAGTTTTACCATGATATTTGATGACTGCTCTGGATGGCCTGTAGGATTTCCTATGCAGGGGAGAGGTGGTTTTGATAGAATACCTCCTGGTTGAGGTGGGCCTCCCTCTAGAAGACATTATAATGATATGAGCTCTCATCAGGGACCACCACCCCATTTTGGTGAAGGTGGCTAAGGTAGTAGCAGAGTTCAGAATCTTCCTCTTTTACCACCACCACCACCTAGCAGGGGAGATCTAATCGCCTGTGATAGAAGAGGAAGACCTGGAGACCGCAATGATGGCATGGTCAGTTTCAGTGCTAATGAAACTTGAGACTCCGCAATAAATATGTGGATCCCATCAGAATGGCAGATGGCATATGAGCCATAGGGGGGGCTCTGGATATGATTATTCCTATGCAGGGGGTCATGGCTCATATGGTGATCTTGGTGGACCTATTATTACTACACAAGAAACTATTCCCAAAGATTTGGTTGGATCTATTATTGGCAAAGGCGGTCTATGGATTAAAGAAATCCATCATGAAATGAACCCTTAGAAGGATGCAAAGATTGGATCATTACCATTAAAGAAACACAGGACCAGATATAGAATGCACAGTATTTGCTGCAGTATTCTGGACAGCTTTTCTAAGACTAGTGAAGAACTGAAGGAGTCCTGCATCTTTTTTTTTTTAATTTGCTTCTGTTTAAAAAGCCAACATTCCTCTGCTTCATATGTGTTCTGCATTTGAAGTGTAGTGAAACCTTTGCTGTTTACCAGATATAATATTTTAGTTCCTTATAATCAGGATTGTGGGGGAGGCTATGCAAAAACTAACATTGAAATTTTTTTTTTTTTTTTTTTTTTTTTTTTTTTTTTTTTTGTGGTACCAGGGATTGAACTCAGGACCCTGCGCTTGCCAGGCAGGCGCTTATTCTACTGAGCTATCTCCCCGGCCCAACATTGAAATTTTAAAATAGTAACAGAGTGAGTGGACTTTATTTTTTATTCATTGGTAGTGGTTTAAAAAAAATTTTTTTTTATTTCCTACCATGTAATTATTGTGAACACCTTGCTTTATTTCGTCACTGTAAACATTTGGGGGGTAGGACAGGGAGGAAAGTAACATTAGTCCATGAACTCATTTAGTAGCCCAGGCTAGCCTCAAACTCAGCAATTCTCCCACCTGTGCTGGGATTATAAGTGTGTACCACCATACCAAGCTTAATGTAAGCTATTTTACAGCCAGATTTTTTTCATTTTTATGTTTTTTATTCAAAAAGTGATATTAACACATTTGATCACCTGCATAGTAATCATATCAGTTTTAAACATTTGACTGATTCTAAAAATCAAATTCACTCTTACGAGGATGGAAACTGGATACACTATTGATATATGAAAAGGTCATGGAGGAAATATATTTTCCAAGTCAAGAAGGAAATAAATTTTCTTGGTCCTCTACAAGTTAAAAGAGAGTTTTTACTTACGAAGCTATTAAGCTATTAAGGCATCAAGTTGCACACAATCTGCAGTTTCATGTATATGCTTGTATCTGCAACCACAGAAAAAATGTGAATATATACAGCCTAGAAGAAAGAAGGCCAGGTATAAGAGGAGTAAAATATTTTAAGTTTTCAGAAAAATTTAAGCCTCACTAAAACACAGATGATAAGAGTAAGGCTTAAGAGCAGATGTACATTTAGTGAGTGGCAGAGTTAGGACAAGAAACCTGTCTTCTGGTTTGTCATACAGAATCCTTTCCTGTAATATTATAGATTAGTGATAGTGAACCAGAGCTTTCAATGATATTAGCTAGCTGTATCCTGCATGCCGTAGGTTTACCACCACTGTCATAGATCCTTGCAGAGTTTTTTAAAATATAATTTTATAAAAACAGTTTTGGGGGAAATGAAAAATCAGGTTAAGTAGTGAGCAAACTTCAATCAAACTTTAACTCCTTCTCACTGAGTGGGGCCTGAGAATTTAGATTTTCTCCATATTTTAACTTATCTCTATCACCAGATCTTTCATTTTACTTAATAGAGTTGTCAAATCTGAAAGAAATTTTATTTAGTAGCAGTCTATTTGCTGCATTTACCACAGTGTATCCCAAGGCTCATATTAGTACAGTTTTACTATAAATTTCTAACAGTTTAAAAATAAATCACTTTTTAATGTATGAAGCTTTCTTTTGGTAGAATTTCTCAGGAAATAGATATAAATACTGATCTTTAAGAGGGATATAGTTTCCATTTGTCTAGATATTTAAACTTAAGTATGACAAGTATCAGCAGAGCAAAGATGTTCTCTTGAGAGTTTTGTTGAATTTTTTTTTTTGAATGGTCCTTATTTCCTGGTAGTGAGCCCCATTAAGTACTGGAATTACAGTGTGGTAGTTATATGTCTCTGAATCATAATACTGTAATGCCTTCCAGAAAGTAGAACTCAAATGTAATGTTTACCTTCTCCAAAAGGATTTCCTTTTCTCCACATGCCATGCTTTCTGAAAGATTTTGAAATTTTGCAGTAGCAAATGGAAAAGGAATGAAAAATTGTCTAATAAATTCTAATGGTCATTGAAAGTAAAATTAAAATTATAAAACTACCATGTGTCTTTTGCTGTTCGGTTTCCACTTTTCTGATAATTTAATACAAACAAAATACAGATGATCTAGAAACACTTTTTTACTTCTCCTTTCTGTGTATAATAAGACTGCAGGTGAAATTGGAAAAAGCATGCTCATCTTTAACACCTACACTTAGGTGTCCTTATGTTCTACCAAGATTCACGGTATCCATAGGCAAACAGGACTTGAGAGAATGAAGGCTAGACCTCATAAGTCACTGCAGTGAACTTGACCTTTAAGTGTATGTGTTTACAAAGTATTAATGTGTAAGCCATTTAAAAAGATACACACTTACATCATGGAATGTTATAATAACTTCATTCATGTTGAATCTGAAATCAGTAAGGGAAATGATTTGATGGTCAACTAGAAGTCTCTGAGTGGACCAATGAATAAGATTGACAGCATTTTTTAAGTCAAATAAAAATAGTATTATTGCTTTTTGCTGCATCTCCTGCAAGAATGAAGACCATTCTTAGTAATCAGACTGTTGACATTCCAGAAAATGTCGACAGCACTCTGAAAGGATGCACAGTTATTGTGAAGGGCCCCAGAGGAACCCTCCAGAGGGACTTCAACCACATCAATGTGGAACTCAGTCTCCTTGGGAAGAAAAAGAAGAGGCTTCAGGTTGACAAATGGTGGAGAAATAGAAAGGAGTTGGCAGCTGTCCGCACGATCTGTAGCCACATACAGAACATGATCAAGAATGTCACGCTGGGCTTCCGTTACAAGATGAGATCTGTGTATGCTCACTTCCCCATCAACGTTGTTATTCAGGAGAATGGGTCTCTTGTTGAAATTTGGAATTTCTTGAGTGAAAAATTCATTCGCCGAGTTCCTATGAGGGCAGGTGTTGCTTGTTCAGTATCTCAAGCCCAGAATGATGAGCTAATCTTTGAAGGAAATGACATTGAGCTTGTTTCAAATTCAGCTGCTTTGATTCAGCAAGCCACAACAGTCAAAAACAAGGATATCAGAAAATTTTTGGATGGTGTCTATGTTTCTGAAAAGGGAACAGTTCAGCAGCCAGATGAGTAAGATCCAAGAGTTAATCCAAGCCACAGAAACAAGCTTCTGGATTGTAAAGCCAATCTGATATTTTAATGAGACAATACAAGATCTTTATTAAATAGAAAAAAAATAGTATTATCAACAGATAAATTTTACTGATGGACAGTTTAGGGGCATCATCTAACCTATCCTAAAAAAAGCTTAATTTTGAGCCAGCAGTATAGCTCAGTGAAGAATCGTGGTGTGTGTGTATAGATGGTACAGTTGGAATAGATAATGCTGTGCTTCTACATAATTCTATGAGAGGCAAGACTTGCACTAATGGTAGTTGGACAGGATATTATGTCAGCTTCTAGTACTATGGACAACCACTAGGAAAATAACAAGGTACAAAGTATTAATTATTGAATCTTTGATGTAATTCAGGTATAAAAAATAAGATACACAAACAGCTACACTCTCTTAATTTACTGATAAGAGACATACAGTATAATAATGTCTGTAAGTATAATATCATGTATGCACCTTCTATGATACCAAAACATTATGAAAACAGTTTGCAATGTATTAATTTATCAAATCCATCTTGTCAAGGTATCTTAAAACTGTCTCATTGATATTTGTACTTCAATAAAACAAAAATTTTAAAAAAAAAAAAAATATATATATATATATATCTCAGTGACATAGTGCCTGCCTGGCAGGCACAAAGTTGTGAGTTCAATTCCTGGTACCAAAAAGAAAAACTTAATTTCAAGCTTTTTATTCATGAAAAAAACCACTGTGTTCTTTAAACGTCTTCATAGTTATGTCACCAGTTCAACAAGCATATATTAATAACCAGTTTGTGCAAAATTATATATTATTTTGGAGCATCATTTCTTATAGTTTTGGAGGCAGGGAAGTCCTAAGATCACACTGCTGGTGAATTGACTATCTGGCAAGGGATTCCTTGCTATGTTCTGACAAAGTAGAAGTGAGAGAGCTTTCTAGGGTCTTTTCTTTAATAAGAGCATTAATCCCATTCATAGAGGTACCATATGTCAAGACTTAATCACCTTCTAAAGGCCCTGCTTCCAAATAATTTATTTTCACAGTGGGTTTTAGTTCTTACATTAGAGCTTTGATGCATTTTGAGTTCATTTTACACATAGAATAAAAGTCCACAATGGTTCTTTGCACAATCTGTTGCAAAGACTGTCGTCCCAGTAAGTGGCCTTGGCACCCTTGGTAAGCATTTCACCATTCATGTGAGAGTTTATTTTCGGTCTCTTTATTCTAGTTCATTGGTCTAGATGTGCTTATGTCCATACCAAACTCCAAAGAATATAAGGTTATGGAAATAAATGGATGAGTAAATAATATATATATCTGAATCATACAGAAATGAAGTATTATAAGCAAAAGATGACAGAATAGAGAATCAGATTTATGGGATTTAATTTTGGAATTACTAGATACATATTTTTTCATATTTTTTAAGGAAATGAGAAAATTTAAAGAGTCATATAAAGTTCTTACAAATGAATAGAGTCCTAATTGAAATTAAAAATTCAGCAGAGGTTGAAAAAGATGTGATATTTCAATATAATGGAGTATTACTCAGCTATTAAGAATGATAAATTCGAACATTTATACTGAAGTGGATGCCTCTTGAACATATACTCCTAAGTGAAATAAACCAGACACACATGTGTAAATATCATATAGTCTCCCTAGGATAAGAAGCGAAAAGCAGAAATACAAAAGGAAACATACAAGTAAAATCAATTGAGTCAGATAACGCAAAGTGAATGGCATGTGCTACAGGATACTAATCAGCTTTTCTTCTGGATGGTTAACAACCTAAGATCACAAGTCAGAGTTGGAAAAATAGAAGAGCCACAAGGCCAGCCAACATTTTGGCCCTAGCCTTTCAAGGTCAGTGAAGACTCAGGACATAGGGGAACCTGTACTGCAACATCATGAAACTCAGGTGAGCTCCAAATTTTCTGAACAAGGAGACTATGGAGCCACAGAGGAAAGAGATTGAAGTTCTATAGTGTGCCTGGGGAGAGTCACATGAAGAGAAAACTTTCTCTCAAGCTCTCACAGAGAGCAAACTGGTCAAGCATTGGCTGTGACTCATCCACATGGATGACACAAAGGATCTACAGAATAATGTACAGGACTACAAGATAAACCCCGAGAGGACCACATAGAAAATATAAAGTTCATGTGTTGATATATAAGTCTTGCACTATCTAGGTCTTAACCATCCAGCAGAAAAGTATAAAAATGAAGTATACATTGTGGAGCCATAATATTACACTGAGCTGTAAATGGCTATGGTTGACAATTTCTTTGAATAACTCACTATTGTTGTAGAATGCTGGACTGTGTTGGAATGTGGTGTCAAGTTCAAGCACCTAAGTTAGTTGAATGTCAATGGAGTGCCCACCTTTGACAGGTGTAGACAAAGGAAGGGGTGTAGAAAGAAAAAATCATGATGTGTGTGTATAGACAGTACAGATAGATAACGCTGAGCTTCTACATAATCCTATGAGAGGCAAGATCTGCACTAATGGTGGTTGGACAGGATATTATGTCGGCTTCTAGTACTATGGTCATCCACTAGGAAAATAATTATTGAATTTTTGGATATAATTCAGGCATAAAAAATAAGATAAGTAAGCAGCTACAGTCTTAATTCACTGATAAGAGATATCTGCTAAAATAATATCTGTAAATATAATATCATGTATGCACCTTGTACAATACCAAAACATTATGAAAACAGTTTGCAATATATTAATTTGTCGAATCTGTATTGTTAAGGTGTCTTGAAACTGTCTGATTGACATTTGTAGTTCAATAAAATAAAATTCATCAGAGTAGCACAGCTTGGGTACATCAGAGGAAAGAATCAGTGGGCCAGATGTTAGATAGGTTTTAGACACAAAAGATATAAGTAGTGTCTAAGAAATGTGAAGGATAAAAGTAGAAGTTTAAACATAGGTAATTACAAGTTTTATTTTAAGAGAATAAAATAGTTGCCACACCAATAAAGATAAATTCAAGAATTTCACATAAATTTTTAATGATACTAAACTGGTGTAAAAAGTCCATCATAGCTCTTAGCCTACACTATAATCTGGAAAATTCAGAAAAAAGCAATAAAAATATGTGAAAAGCTATCAAAGAAAAATGTTATCTGCAGATGACTAGAGTCCTAATTGAAATTAGGTTGAGGGGATTTCTTTATGTATGTTGGGGAAAGGACAAGTAACCTAAGACTGAACCAGGGCTCCCCAGGTCTGTCTTATTTTGAGACAGGTTCTTGCTAAATTCCCCAAGCCGTGCCTCCCACAGTGCTGAAATTATAGTCATGCACCATCACATTCAGCTGGAAGTCATTTCTTAAGAGAAATTGTGAGTGGCAGTAGGTAATGCAATAATATCTTAAGAGCATTGAGAGAGTGTAGCAATTAATTGAAATTTCTATACCCAGAAAAATTTAACCTGGTAAATCATGTCTATACAAATTTTATCGTATTAAATTATATAAGATTTAAGCATTTCCTTTAAAAGCAAGAGCAAAACAAAATACTTGCCATTGTCATTTATAGTCAACACTAAACACAAAAAGTAGAGTAAAATAGGCAGAAGAGACTAGGCCTATGGTGTACTCCTGAGCCCTATGAATTTGAGAATCAAGCAAGGAATCACTTAAGCCCAGAAATTCCAGACCAGCTGGGGCAATTTATTGAAACTCACTATCTCAAAACACAATAATAAAACAATATCCAAAAAGAAAAAAAGTAAACCAAACAGAAGAAAACAAAAAAAGAATGTCATTATTAAACAGTCATCCTTCACTATTTATGGGATTCCCAACAGACAACAGTATCTCTTTTTTTCTGAAACAATCATTAAATTTATTTATTTTTATTTTTTAAATAATTTTATTGAGAAACAAATGAGACAGTTTCAAAATCAATCAGTAGGACAGTTTCAATAATTAATACATTGCATATTGTTGTCTTAGTGGTTATTCATTGTACAAGAAGCAAACATGATATACTGTCCACAAACACTATTAGAACACATCTTTCTGTTAATTGAATTAAGAGAATGTAGCTGTCTATGCTATTTTGACTATACAGATAAAAAATGGTCCTTCATTTGTATCCCCTTTTTTTGTTTAGTTTTGTCAGAGAAGGGTATTCCATTGTTATTCAAATATTGTAGGTTTGTAAATTCAGCAAAATATTCTAATATAGTCAAGTAGTCCATAATAGAAGTGGATTTTCTGTAAGACTGGCAGTCTCAGAAGTTGTTCACTTGAGCCTTTTACAGCTCATCATGTTAAGATGGCTTTACTTTTTATATTTCATTTTTATGCTTTGCTGCTGGATAGTTAAGACCAAGATAAAGCAAGACTTATATAACAAGAAATGTAACTTTTGTATCTGACAAGGTCAGTCAGGTCCCCTCGGGACTTATCCCAAAACCCTGTAGTTCACTTTGTAGATTCTTTGTCAGTGTCAGCCTTGTGGATGAGTCATGGTGCAGTATAATTTCAAGTGAAGAATTGTGATGACACCTGCCTGATTTTTGTTGCCCAGGATTGCCTTTGATATTTTAGGTCTTTTTCTGGTTCTAAGTAAATTTAAGGAACGATTTCTCTAGGTCTGGGAGGTATGTTGGTGGCAGTTTGATAGGGATTGCATACAATCTGTACAGAAGTTTGGAGAGTATGACCATCTTCATGATGTTGGTTCTTCCTATCCAGGAGCAGGGAATATGTTTCCATTTTCTGAAATCCTCTGTGATCCCTTTTTTTTCAGAGGACTGTAATTCTCCTAGAAAAGATCTTTAACTTCTTTGGTTAGATTAATTTCAAGGTATTTCATTTTCTGTGGTGCTATTGTAAAAGGTGTTGTTTCTCTAATTTCCCTCTCAGTGTGTTTGTTATCTCTGTAGAGGACTGCTATTGACTTTTGGGTACTGACTTTGTATCCTGCTATGCTACTGAATTTGTGTATCAATTCTAGTAGCTTCTTGGTAGAGTTCTTTGGGTCTTGCAAGTAAAGTATATGTCATCTGCAAATAGTGATAATTTAACTTCTTTACCTATTCTTATTCCTTCCTCTTGTCTAATGGCTCTAGCTAATGATTCCAGAACTATATTGAATAGGAGGGGTGATAGAGGACACCCTTCTCTTGTACCAGCTCTGAGAGTAAAAGATTTCAGTTTTTCTCCATTTAGAATTATGTTAGCCATTGGATTGTCATAGATGGCTTTTATCAGATTGAAGTAGAGGCTGTCTATTCCGATTTTCTGTAGGACTTTAACCATAAATGAGTGTTGGACTTTGTCAAAAGCCTTTTCTGCATCAGTTGAGAGGATCATGTGGTTTTTAATTTGGCTCTGTTGATATAGTATATTATATTTATAGATTTGGGTATATTGAACCATCCTTGCATCCCTGGAATGAATCCTACCTGGTCATGGTGTAATCTTCCTGATGATTTTCTGTATTCTGTTTGCTAGGATTTTATTGAGGATTTTTGCATCTATGTTCATGAGGGAGATTGGCCTATAGTTCTCTTTTTTAGTTGTGTCTTTCCCTGATTTTTGTGTCAGTGTGATACTTACCTCCAGGAATGACTTTGGAAGGATTATTTCCTTTTCAATTGCATTGAAGAATTTGAGGAGTATAGGGATTATATCTTCTGTAGATTTCTTATAGAATTCAGCTGTGAATCCATTAGGTTGTAGACTTTTCTTTGTCAGTAGGTTTTTTGTTACACATCATATTTTATTGGCTGTTATTGAGTTACTAAGAATTGTTATATCTTCTTGATTCAGTTTTGGTAATTTGTACCTTTCTATGAATCTATCCATTTCTTTTGTGTCTTCTATTCTGTGAGCATAGAGATTCTCAAAGTAGCTACTGATAATTTTCCAAATTTCCACTGTGCCTGTGGCGATTATACCCTTTTCATTCCTTATTGCTTGTATTTGAATGTTTTCTTTCGTCTTTTTGATGAGGTTAGATAGGGACTTGCCAATTTTATTTAATCTTTCAAAGAACCAGCTTTTTTATTTGATAATTCTTTGAACTATTTTCTTTGTCTGAATTAATTTCTGCTCTAATCTTTATGATTCCTTCCTGTCTTTGGGCTCTGGGTTTGGTTTGCTCTTCTTTCCTAGATGTTGGAGGTGCAACATTAGGGTGTTTATTTGTTCCTGTTCTGTTTTCCTAATGTGTGAGTTCACAGCTATAAATTTCCCTCAGAGAACTGCTTTCAATGCATCCCATATATTCCAATAAGTTGTGCTTGAATTTTCATTGAATTGTAGATATTGTTCAATTTCTTGTTTAGTTTCATCTGTGACTCACTGGTTACTGAGTAGAGTGTTGTTTAATTTCCATGTATTTACGAGGTTTTTCTGATTTCTTTTGTCATTTATTTCCAGTTTATTGCACTGTGGTCAGATAATATGCATCGATTAATTTATGTTTTCTTTTATATATACTTAAGCATGACCTATGGACCAGTATGTGGTCTGTTTTAGAAAATGACCCATGTGCTACTGAAAAAAACGTGCATTCTGCTGTGTTTGGATGGAACACTCTGTATATGTGCACTAAGTCCATTTATTCCAAACTCTGGTTCAGTTCTGTTGCTACTTTGCTAATTTTTTTGTCTGGTTGACTTATCTTTTGGGGATAAGTATATGTTAAGGTCTCCTGTTAAGCTTATGATATTGTATATTAGATTTTTTTCATGTCCATTGAGATTTATCTTATATAGTTGGGTGCTCCCATGTTTGGTGTATACATATTCATTTATTTATTTTTATTTTTTGCGGAACTGGGGATTGAACTCAGGCCCTTACGCTTGCCAGGGAAGTGTTTATTCCACTGAGTCATCCTCCCCCGCCCCTTGGTGTGTATATATTCATGAGTGTTACCTCCTCTTCTTGAATTTTTCCCCTAAACAGTATATAGTGGCCTTCTTTATTTTGTTTGATCATTCTTGGTTTAAAGTTGAGACTGTCTGAAAAGAGGATTGATACCCCTGTTTTTTTATGAGGTGCTGGTGCATGTAGTATTGTTTTCCATCCTTTGACTTTCAGCCTATGAATTTCTTTATGAGTTAAGTGTGTTTCTTGTATACAGCATATCTGTTTCCTAATCCATTGTGCCAGTCTATTTCTTTTAATTGGCGAATTGAGTCCATTTACATTGATGGTTATAATTGAAATGTATTGACTTAGAATTGACATGTTATTTACCTGCTGTTGTTTAGTCCTTTTTCTCCTGTGTTGAATTGTTTGCCCTATTTATTTGGTTCCTTCTGTTCTCATTCGTGGAGTTCTGATCATTTTGGTCCCTCTCTAGAACATCTTTAGTCTGTATAGGGTTGGCTCTTGTTACTTTCATGGTTTGTGAAGAGAAGTCTGCCTTTATTTTGATGGGTTTTCCTTTAAACGTTCTGTGTTTCTTTTCTCTAGAGGCTTTCAGTTTATTGTTCTTGTGCTGGATTTCTGGGATCTTGATTATTATATGTCTCAGTGTTTTTAATTGGGTTGATGTTATTTGGACTTCTGTATGCTTCACTTACTGAATGTCAGACTGTTTCCTCATATTTGGGGAGTTTTCTGCTATAATTCTGCCCATATTCTTTTTATATCATTTGTATTGTCTCATTTCTCATTGATGCCTATTGGTCTCATGTTGTTCATCTTTTCATTGTCTTGCAAGTGATGAATTATTTTTTCCTACATCCTAGTTGCTTTGAAGAGATCTTTTCTTGCCTTTTCACTAGCTGCAACAGTGTCTTCAAGATCTGAATCTCTATCTTCACTTTCACTCAAACGGTTTTGCACCCTTGTGATGAGATTTTAAGTTGTTCTATATCTCTTTGAGTCTGCTTCATGCATTCTTTTCTTTCCTGTGTTACTCATTCAAGTAATCCATCTTTTTTCTAATCTCCTCTATTCTTTTTATCAGTGTCTTCTTGAGAAGGAAGCTGTTATTCTTTTACTACAGATATTATTTCTGATCTGATTTCCTCCATGTTTCTGCATTTGATTCTTTACTTCAGATGCCATTAATTCAGAGATTTCTTTTTTTATTTCAGAAGTTATTTCTGATCTGAGTTCCTCTATACCTTTCTGCAGTTGTTTCTTTACTTCAGGCACTATTGATTCAGACTTTTCAGCTCTGTGATTCCCAATTTCTTCTGTGCTACTGTCCTCTCACTTGTTCTGGGTGGGCTCAGGGCCTGAGATTGCATTTTGCTCCTTCTCTTTGTCATTTTGTATAGCACTGTCCTCTCTCTGACCTTTGGTATCAAGCTTTGATGCAGTTATAACCTTAGCACCTATTGAAATTCAGGTGCAAATTTACTAAGTTTGAGTTCATCCAGTTGTGCCTAGTTTGGGTCTGGCTGCTGTGCTTAGCTCCTTCCTGCTTCAGCCCTTGAAAGTGAACCTGTTTTGCCCCTCTGTAATGATGTTCTGCTTCTGGATTAGCTGAGTGGTTCTGGCCCCTAATCTCCCTGTAGGGACTTCAGCTGCAGAATTTCACCCCAGGCTGTATGCCAGGCCTGGGCTGGATCTGGAGGGATCCAGGGGCACAAGGGAGCACGGAAGCTCTCCCACACACTTGCTGGGCCTAGGCTTGGGCTGGGAGTAGAGGGATCCCAAGAGTGTGGCACCGGCATCTCTTGATGCTCAAGTCCTTTATATAAGATGGCATAGTATTTGCATATAAGGTACATATATCCTCTTATATTCTTTAAATCTCTGGATTTTTTTTATAATACCTCATGCGGTATGAGTGCTCTGTAAATCGTTTTTATATTGTGCTCATTAGTAGCAGGAGGGAAGTGCATGATCCAATACAGACATAATCATTATAGTCCTAACTATGTTCTTTATCTGTATTAAGAACCCACCCTGGACCTTTGAGATAACTCAACAGACTAACCACCTGCTTAAATAAACATGGGGGCTGGAGTCTGATCCCTGGCACCACAGGCCATACCAGCCCCACTCCCAGGCGTACTGAGACAGTTATGGAGTCCAGGCATGATTACAGGTGCATGCCTGTAATTCCAGCACTGAGGAGGCTGAAAACAAGCACGAGTTTTTATTAAACAAGACTGATTTAAAATATGTATGTTGTAAGGTGTAGTGATGCATGCCTGTGATCCCAGCATGTGGGAAGCTGAGATAGGTATTATGAATTCAATTACAGCCTAGGCTACATAGTGAGATTGCTTTGAACTGCATAGCAAGACCCTGTACCAAATATATAATCAATCAATCCTCAAATGCTTTTGTTTTGGATCATATTTCCTAATTTTGAATTCCAGCACTTCATCATTTCCTAGTTATGTGTCATTCAGCCATTATTTAACTTCTCTGCACTTTTTTCTCATTTAAAATGAAGGTGGTACTTTTTTTTTTTTTTGGACTGGCTCAGCCTATCCTCAGGGTGGAGCTGGAGGGGTATGTGGTACTGGGGATCATATCGTCATCCCCTGCACCTGCCTAAGCTTGCCTAAGCAGGCACTTTAGACTGCTGACCTATATTTCACCAGCTCCTGAAGGGTGTCTCTTAAAGGACATTGTGACAATTAAATGGGTCAGTGTATACCTAAAACACTTAGAAAAGTGTCTAGTAGCTAGTGTTACATACATGTTAACTATTATTATAGTTATTTAAAACATACTAGTAGTGAATCAAATGTAATCTTTAAAGATACTATATATAGTAATGTATAATTATATTGCCCCTTAAGTATTACAGAATATGTAAAACTCATGTAAGGTATTATAAAAGCTTATTGAACACCATTGATGACATGAATCAGAGAAGAAATATACCATGTTAACCGATAGGAAGACTTAGTGTAACTCTCATTTCTCCCACAATTGACCACTAAACTAGGTTGAGAGAATTTCCAATTAAAACCTTAGCAAGAATTTTTATTAAACAAGGCTGATTTAAAATATGTATGTTGTCAGGTGTAGTGATGCATGCCTGTGATCCCAGCACTTGGGAGGCTGAGATAGGTATTATAAATTCAATGACAGCCTGGACTACATAGTGAGATTGCTTTGAACTACATAGCAAGACCCCGTCTCAAAAATAAATAACTAAATAAAATGTGTATGTTAGAACAAAGATCCTAGGGGAAATAAGTTTTTTTTTTCTTTTAGCTTTGCCCAAACATACACTAAAATTTGTTTTACAATATAGTATGGGTATAAAATGCAGCAGAAAGACACTAACGAAATGGAAGACAGCCCAGAGTTCATGACTATATGGAAAACTAATTATGTCAGCCATAGCATTATAAACAAAATAATTAAGAAAGGTTGAAATAAATGCTATCCTAGTTTAATATTCATATGAAAAATTTGACTTCATACCTTGAACAAAAAAAATTATGCAGTTAAAGACTTGATAAAGATGAATTGTAAAAATTTTGAGATTTCTTTTTTTTTTTGGTCTGGCTCAGGCTTCCTTTAGGGTGGATCTGGGGATCTGACCACTGTATCCTGCACCTGACTGCATTTGCATAAGCAGGTGTTTAAACAACTGAGCTAACTGGCAGATCCCCTGTAAAAGTTTTCAAAGAGAAGAATAGGGTTTATTTTTATGATCAAGTTGATCAGAAGCAAAAAAAAAAAAAAAGGTAAAGGAATACTGTATTTGTAGTTGACTACATTAAAATTAAACATTTCTGTTAAAAAATAAAGACAAATTTAGAGAAAAGAATTATTGGCAACATTGTATTATTATACATTATTATACATTGGCACCTGAAAAGAAACTTCCTTGCAGGTATATAAACAGTCTGATTGAAAAGAAAAGTAGTTACAAACTTAAACATGCATTGTAAAGATGTGAA
Source organism: Ctenomys sociabilis (assembly GCA_004027165.1). NCBI lineage: Eukaryota > Metazoa > Chordata > Mammalia > Rodentia > Ctenomyidae > Ctenomys > Ctenomys sociabilis. Next base: position 26,817 of record PVKA01029898.1, read on the forward strand.
CTTGTAAATGACAAATGAGTATGCTCAGTAGATGATCAGTCTCAAAAAATGGTTAACACAAACCACATCAAGAAATCTGTGCCTTATCAGGTTGACAAGTAAACTGCTACAATTGAATGTTCTGTTGGTAATGTCTAATAAAGGAAATAAAATCATTTGTTTCCTTTTCTGTTTACAAAAAAAAAAAGATTAAAAGATAGGAAAAATGATTCTGGAGGAAAAATAGTGCAGCCACACTGATAATGAAATAAAGGCAAATTAAGGCCACAAGGGCACCTCCTTTTAGGGGGGCTGTACTGCGGAGTCAAACATGCTTGGCATGTGTTATACCCTGAAAAATCCTGATCCCCACAAGATAAATTCTTGTTGAGTTTGAAAAAGTTAACCTGAGTGAAATATTTTTTAAAGAGAATTACTTTCTCTTTTATTATAAGTAAAAAAGAAAAAAAAAGTAGTAAAGGACAAACAGAGAGAGTCCAAGGTGAGGGTGGTGGGGGAGAGAGGCCAAGAAAGCAACTATTTATGAATCATATATTCCAAAGCCTGTACTCCAAAGCCTCATGCAGTCAAAGGCGGGGCTTTTTGGAGTGGTTGCATCAGAATGTGTGATGCTAGGATTGATTAATAGCACGATGAAGGGTGAGTAGCCTGGATCAAAATACATGGGACAGAAAGAGGTGATCAATTAGTATCACTGCTGTATTGCCTTCTGCCTGCTCTGAATGGTTATGCCTCTTCTCTGCCACCCTGCCTTGGGGCCAGCAACTATGAACTGAAACCATTACAAACTGAACCATAATAAGCCTTCCTCCTTTAATTCTGTCAGATATTTTGCCTCAGCAGTGAGAAAAAATAAAGACAGCAGAACTGAGAGGTTACTATAAAAACTGATTATGAAGTTATAGAAGATTGGCATTGACTGTATTGTTTCAATAACAGGTTTGTCAGAGTATCAGAAGTCTAGATATATTAAGAGCTAAAACACATCTTGAAATAAAGAGATTGATCAAGGAGTTATTAGTGATTTTAAAGATTGCTGCTTAGAATAATGGAGATATAAGTTAAAGTAGACCGAAGAAGGGGTAGAATTGAGCTAGGCAAGGGCAAATATCCCACTGGTAAGTTTTG
>PVKA01029899.1:0-27843 GCA_004027165.1 Ctenomys sociabilis
AAATTGCAATAAATCCCAGTTCAGTGACCCACTTTAAGTCACAAAATCAGTTCATTGAGCCATGAAGAATAAAAACTGAAACAGCAGAACCGAAAGAGGCCTAAAGTCCAAAGTAATTTGTTTTCCAGATTTTTACCTCTCTTATCTTTTAAAGTGTAGCATATACCTAAAGCTTATTTATTCAGAATTCAGGTAATATCCAGACCATCCTATATGGTTGTTTAGGTAAATGATTTTGGCTTGTGTGGGGCATTAAACTTAACAGTGTTGAAATTTCTATATTGGGTTATATTTTCCACAGTGCTGAAGATGAATTTTACCTGAAAAACTCATTATTGGAAAGCAGCCTCTAACCTAAGAAGAACTTACAGAATCTATAAGTCTAGATTGCCACATGTTTACTGTTTGATAAATGATTTACATATAGATATATACAAAGAAAGGGTTATTGAATCATGCATCACGTTTACCTAAAGCCACAAAATCTGTGATTCCCCACATACATAAAAGTTCATTGCCAAATCCATCTTTTGACATTCTTAGCAGGTAGCATTGTAAAAATCAGAAAGCACTCTGCCTTTTTGTAATAAATGAGAGCTCTAGGTGGTCTAATTCCTGGCCCTAGCCTCCCTAAATACTTAAGTTCCTCAGGAACTCCACTGTAATAAGGTTACTGCTTAGAACTCCAGCCCCCTGTAGAATCCATCTCTTTTATTTTAGAATTCTAAAGTCTCTGGTAGTGTTTAATTATTCAAATTCTTGTTTCTTGCCACCCAAAACCCCAGCAAGTTCCAAGCTTACCCTGTCTTAACTAGGTAAATGGCATGTTGTGTCTGCTTTAATCTAATAGCACTTATATCAATTTGTCTGATAAACTGGAAGAATTGTTTCTTAAACTTCAAACAAGTCACTCGCATATTCCCAAGTGATGCCAATGTTGCAGATTCTTTGAATACCAAGTAAGTATTACCAACAGCTTTTTGCAAACAAAAGACTTTGGTTTCTGCAAAGGTTGGGTGTTCAAGCTGTTTTAAAATGGGCCATTTATTTAATTTTTCTCCACTGTAAAAATAGAGATGACAGTTCCTTCATTGTTGCCATAATTACAATGTCCTATTTGAAATTTATCTCTTTTGTTGATTAGCTCTGTAACCCTGGGCAACTTAATTAAAACCCCTGCACTTTAGTTGATAATTGTACCTTCTTCACAGGACTATGATTGAGGACTAAATCAAAGTACCAACAACTTTGCCTGGAAGATATTAACCCTTAATTATTATTATCTCTGTCTTTCCTTCAAATACCTCTGTACAATACTGTTCTTTTACTCTGAGAAAGTGGCTTATGTCTCTGATCTCCCGTATCACCCTACTCTGCTTGGCTGCTCCCCAAGATATGGCTCTGATGTTAGGCCACCCAATGAAACCATCATAATATCCCTGGGCCAAATTCCCACCACCCAAAGGCCTCCCCTTGTCTTATGCACATTCATATCGATCAGTGGTGGCAGACCTTTGGCAAATGTGTTGTTTTGTTTAAAAGAAAAATACTAATGTATGAGTTATTTTTTTCTAAACTAAAACTTTAGTATTCATGTCCACTGCAATGTTGGCACTTTGCCATAAATAAATGGGTTTTGGGTTGTAGTTTGAGATTTCTTTTAAAAAGTTCACCATCACTGATATAGACCATTGGTCACACACAAGTAAATCCTTGTTGCAATGGAAGACTCCGGCTGCTCTGCTAACATTATTCATAGGCATACTGAAAAACAAAACTCCCTAAAAAGCAAGATAATATAAACTTTAGAGAAAATTCTATTTTCAACTTTGCATATTTGTTGATTTAACTCAAAAGAACAGATTTTCTTCATAACTAAGAATATCTTTCCTGAGAAATTCTAGAAAGATTTATGCCTTTTCACCAATTAGTGCTAAAGGTTGGGTAGTAGTAAAAACTGCATGGCTCCTACTATGGCTCCCAAAGGAATGATCTCATTCTAGACCTTGAAGCCCAACTATTAACATCTCATATACTTATTGAGGGTTGTAGAGGTGGTATGCAATGGCAGATCCATCAGACCAAACCAAATATCAGTGGGCAGTTTGGTGACATTGAGAGTACTGGTACCATGTATTTACCAGCTCAATAAGCTGCTAAGCGATAGTACTGTGCAGCATGCTCATTAAAGCAGTCCACTAAGAGAACGCTGAAGATTTTTTAAAAGATTTGTTGTACAATTATTTTTTAATCTTTTATTTATTTCTTTGGTACAGGGTCTCACTACACAGGTTTGACTCAGTGATCCTCCTGTTTCAGCCTCCCCAGTGCTGGGATTACAGTTGTGCACCACCATGCCAATTTTGGTGGCCCACATGGCATGTGGTACCAGAGATCAAACCTGGGTCCTTGCACTTCCTGGACAGGTGCTTAGGCCACTGAGCTATCTCCCCAGCCCTGAAGATTTCTAATATGGTCAATTTGTTACAAACTCTTTTCAAGATAGGTGGTCTAGCCCCTGCTGACAGAGATGATAAGTTTGGGAAAGGGGGATACATAAGCAGAGTTTATTCCAAATTTTAGCTACTTTGTAAAGTTTTATCCCTCTACTTTTTTCCCTTTAGCAAATTGACTATCTCCAATACAGCTTACAAAATGAAAGCCAACTCATCAATCAACAAAACTAAACTTGTGGATGACTTTCATTCTTTTTTCTCCTTCCCTACTATTGTAGTCCTGTGACACAGGAGGACAAATGGTGAAGCTAACAGCCTTGTTCCCTTTGTATACTAGTTGCTGGGGGTCATGGTGTGGTTCTAGATCTATAGGTACTGAAAATAGTTTGAAGAGAACTAAGGCCAAGCAATGAATTCTTTTCAAATAAAGAAGTGTTTTGCCACTTTCTTATTCTCAAATTCTGTGGAGAAGGGAAAGGTTTGCAAGAATCAGGTCCTAGTAAATGTTCTAAAGATGCTTGCTCAATATGCTTGCTTTAGGGCTGGGGAAATAGCTCAGTAGAACAAGCACTTGCCTGGCAAGCTCAAGGACCTGAGTTCAATCCCCGGTTCCGAAAAAAAAAAAAAAATATGCTTGCTTTAGCTATACAGGGGTTTTAAAAATCATGAAGAGAATAACCATCTTTTCCACAGAATAGCAAAGGAAGTTTCACCCGAATACAAACACATTTACTATCCCCAACAGAGTAAGAACAGTTGGGGCTATTAAAAATCAAAGGCAATTTTAGTTTTGGAGAGATTGGCTAGACAGTACTTTCAGAGTCATTATGAGTGATTACTGTCTATGTTATATAATCAATCCACAGAAGCCAAGTTCTGACATCTTAATTAGGACATATGGAAGCTACTCTAATATTGGAGAAGCTATATTATCATGGTAGTGCTAAATCAGGAAACAGTGTCCAAATTTGAAGCCTAAAACCTAAATGGCTGAATACTTTAAGGATTAGTTAACATTTCAAAAACTAAAATTTCCCCCGGTAAAAAGACAACAAGAGCTCATATTTGTCAGAAGGTGATTCTCTTAACTAAAGTGAATCCTATGGAAAGGGAGAGTTTAAGTCTACTATTTAAGAAAAGCTCACACATCTGTATGCTTTAATCCAGCCAATTTAAAACCATGTGTCAATACTTTTTTGAAAATGCTTCTCAATGAAGGTGAACCATTTTGTAAGAACCCCTGAGCAATGGCTAGTACCTGATAAGCACCTTAAGAATAAAGAGGAGCGACTTTAAAATATGCATCCTTAAGTAATTAAGACCCTCAATCTAAATTCAAATTCATTGGCCTTTAGGATGGGCCATTTAAAACTAAAGCTGATGTGCATAGACAGAGAGAGCAGGTTTTAACAAGTTCTAAATTGCAGTGACAGAATGAGGACAGCCACAGATAGAAGAATAAGATTTTAGAAGGATGTACTCAACCTTGCCAATTCTTCAAAGGATCCAGTTGTTTTCTAATACATGTACAAAAGTGCCATTTGTCCCACTTGCATAAAATGGGGACTAAAATGTCACTCATTATAGACACTTGATCTCCTACAAGGAATGAAATGTTAACAAATCTTCAGGATAGTAATGTGGTAACTAGTAACATGCCAACAAGAAAGTAAGGTCATGTTACTCTCTTGTAGAGTTGCTCTGACCCAGCTGCATTGCTTAACAAGGTATTTCTATAAACTAGGGCCATATTGAACTTAAGATAACCTGGTATTCACTTCCTTCTTCAGCCTGGATGAATGCTGAGTGTGCAGTATATCATCACCATATAGTTATAGGAGACTGAAAGCATGCCACCACTAAAAAACAAATGTATAAGCCATTATCCAGTCATATTTATGTTGAAACAGAATTCCAGGTGTAGAACACAGCAGGCATAACATTATTTTAACTCTCAGCATAAAATATCATTTCCTTCAAGAGACTCAGCATACATGCATACATTTCCTTTGGTTATAAGAGAAAATGGTTTTGGGAACCTCTGTTTATAAAGATAAAACAAATACATAAACTACTTCATTATACGAAGGTCCCTGCTGTCTTATTAAGGTCAAATTTTAATAGAGAGAAATGTTGCTAAAATTTATAAATTTACCCAGAGGTTGTACTCATTTGTCTTGTCTGTCATTTAACAACAAGTTAAAAAAATTCCAACTAATAAATAGACTAAGACTTTTGGAGTAGGACCAAAATGGCCATGTATCCTGAAGCATAAAAGAGCCTATTTTGACCAGTGAGATGACATTGGGCATTCAACATGGCAGAATTTTAAAACAATCTCAGAGCCTAATCAGCACAGAAGTTGTAGAGGACAATATAAAAGAAAAATCTAGCACAAAGACACAACTAAAGGAAGATGGTTTCACAGAGAAGTTAGGCCCTCTAGTAACAAAGGGCAGTATCTGCTTTTAGAAGTGTGATATATACAGAGATCACTGCAGAACACAGTTACAATGGTTGATTTTGACCTTCAAACTTATTAGTGAAAAGCTAGTGAACACGCTAGACCTTTACTAATTATAATTCACCAATCCTGGTTGGGGAAATTATGCAAAAGAAGCAACTTGAGTTCTTGCTTTCTAGACTCTAAGTTCCTTTATCCTTGGAACTTAATCGATTCCAAATAATCTGGAATCATGTTTTTTCGCAGCACTGTTCTAAGTAAAACACCTGCAAAGCACGCTCTGGATACTATGTCAGGGTCTGACTCAATTCCAAGACACATTTTCTAATTCTAATTACCAGGGCAGAGGTCTCTAAGTAAATGTCACATTTTGCCAAACAAGACATAAAAGTCCACCTCTTAGTGAGCTTCTTATATAAATGAAGAGATGGAGGTAGAGGAAAGAATGGGACAGGGGCATTGAACAATAGTAAAATGTGTTATGCACATTCATTGTGGGACAATGACTATAATCATTATGTACTAAAAACATACAGTAATAAAAATGGAAGCCCTATGAATTAAATACCTCATCTAGCTGTTGTTAATGAAAATGCCAGGAGAAAAGATAAACACAAAAACTAAAGGGAAAACTTTTTTAAAAGATAAATAAAGGGAAGAGAAAGTATGAAAGTATGATGAAGTATGATGTTATTAAAATCCATTGCAGTTTTCAGGTTACCTCTTCAGGGAGACAAACAGACTGACTGAAAGAAAGGAGACGTAAGATTTTTAAATTACCTATGTACAGTATTACCCATTGGGGCTTTTGCAGTAGTTTGGCAAGTGGTAGATTAAAATAAAGTTATGAGGTCAGTTGATTGTTCTGTGCATTGCCCTACTGTCTTACATGATCTCTTAGGTCACCAATGGCTCACTGTCAAGAGAATCTCAAGCATATTAATGGAATTTCAGTATAAGCATTTTCTTTATTTTCCTTTTTTTATATATTCAGTATAGTGTCTACATAGTCTAACTACATAGATTGGACTCTTGGAGATCCTCCTTTTTCAGCCTCCCAAAAGCTGATTACAGGCTTGTGCCACCATGCCCAATCTCAATTGCCAACTCAGTGAACCCCAGGGTGGGGCCGGCATGGCACGTCAGGGTTAGAAGACCAAAATAAATCCACTGAGCTATCTGGCCTGCCCAATATAAGCATTTTAAGAAAGCTGTTGGACATACTGGGATAATTCATTCACAGGTGAAAGTTAAGAAGCATTTGACAAGGAAGAAAGGGAAGAAATGGTCAAATAAACATTTATTGTGTTTGGCTGGGAATTCCTTTTTATATCAAGGAAATTATCTTTAGATTTTAAATGAGTTATTGAATAAAGCAAGGTATTATTATGCATAATTTCTTCCTATAGTTTTTTTCATACAAGCAGATTATTATGAATGTTGATCATAATCCATTACCTATGTAGAAAGTTTGAAAATCATACCTTCCATCAGGCAAATTTATTCTCATTACATACATGTGCAAAATTACATACACAGGGGAACAATGAAATAAATCACATATACTGGGGAGAGATTTGCATTAGTAATGCAATCCTAGTCACATATATTTTAAACATCTTGGAGCACATTACTATCAGTGTGTATTCTACCAGTCAGCTGCAGCCTCCAAAAAGGTCAATCATTTAAGCTTGATTAGTTAGTTAGACGGAGACTGCTTAATTTCAAAGCCATTGATGAAACACTCACTCTTCTCATTAAGCTGAATCTTTCTCTTCTTACTTCTGGACTTTAGACTGTTCTGGTGAAGTCAGCTTGCCAAAATTTCCAAAATACAGCACAGAAACTCAACGAAGCTATCCTGCCACTCAGATGTAGCTAATAAAGTAAATGACACCAATAACATTCCTGTATAATGCCTTCTCTGCACTCCTCCAGCTCCAATTTATTGTGGTCCCCTGGCCAGGGGTCAGCTCTATTCCACTTGACACTGGATAGCTTGCCCCATCCAATGACCAGAAGGAAAGGATTCTGTGGGTTGCATACTATGTTCTCTCCTCCTATTTGGGGCTACCTGTATGGAGTAGACCTATTAATTTATTGCTTGGGTATCATAGAGTGCAGCTGGTTTTTCTATTCTGTCGAGCACAAGGAAGCCTATAATACTGCTTGATATCAATGAAAATGTGTTCCATAGGAATAAAGGATAATCATAAGAAAGAGTGCACACAGCAACACCATAGGAACATGAAAACCTTCCCATTAGTATTGCCTATATGCTTGTGTTCTGGTTTCTTTGTATACTTGCAGGCTCAGCATTGAGAAAGGTACTTCTTTCAGGGTCCCTGGGCATCCTCAGCAGGTCAGATGGCATCTAGCTCTCTTTGGGCCAGAATTCATGACCTGTTGAAGTATATTATTTTCCTTTGTTCATGTACTCTGAAGTGGAACTTTCAAAATGTAAATTCTTAAGGAAATGTAACAAGGGTTTTAGTTTGGAAACATTGATAACATACTATTTACTTCAGTACACAATCCCAATTTGTCATTAAGGACAGGGATTACATTTTTACTTCTTTCTGTTCCTCTTAGACATATGTTTTGCAAAATAATATGTAGTATTTAAAGAACATACATAAACAAAAAGAAAATGTGTTAAACATCTTATGACCAATCACTATGCTTTCTCAATATTTTTCTTTAAAAAATCAAAGTCTTAGAGTTGATGTTTGTGGCATCATATTTATCTGCTAAACTTGAGCTGCCCTTATGCATTAAATAGATTTTATACATTCACTCTCTGTGTCTCTTGTTCTTGTTTCTGCTACTAGCCAAGGTTTCTGACATTCACGTTATGCTATTAATGTTACATCTCAAAATGCACATTTTATTGCATCAAATAAAAAACAAGTCAGAATAGGGTTTTTAACAAACTAAGTAAGAATAGGTTTTAAATAATTCCATTAATTAGAAAAGATTTTAAACATTGAAGAATGTTTAAAATGTAAACAGAGGGCTAAGGAGATAGCTCAGTAGAATAAGTGCTTGCCTGGCAAGCACAAGGGCCTGAGTTCAATCCCCAGCTCTGCCAAAAAAATAATAAAATAAAAATGTAAAAAATTAAATACTTTTAAAAATTAAAATTTGAAAAAGAAAGCCAGGTATTTCTCTCACAAGCCCTTGTTAGCAGTCAGTGATAAATCTAATTCTAGTTTTCTCTCCAAAAGTTATTTGGCTTAAGTTTAAAAAAAGATGAAAATTTTAAGCAGGAAAAGATTACTTTTTTATTTTATTTTATTTTTCACGGAACCAGGGATTGAACTCAGGTCCTTGTGCTTGCCAGGGAACTGCTTACTCCACTGAGCCATCTCCCTGGCCCTTATTTTTTTCAGGAAAATATTCTATAAAAAAATAACAAGTCATTTTGTGACATCCCCATACTATAAAAAGGTAGACCAGAAGCATACAAAATCACAGGCATTTCCTCATTTCATCAGCAAACTTTCAGGGGTGTCATATTAAGTGCCAGGGACTAAAGTAACCAATGAAGGTATAGTATTAGTAAATAGGTGTTGTGTATCCTTATGGAGCCCAGGGTCCATTGGGAAAAAAGCCATTAAGCAAATAAATATTGTGTTATGTGGCCTAAAAGAGGAAAACAGAATATTCCATGTCCATCTTCAAGCTTATAATACACATTAACATGTTTAAGGCTCTGAGGAGTATAGACAGACACATAGATGTTCTTTTTTAACCAATCTCTATAACGTCTATGAACCCAGAAAAATGAGTACCTCTAATTTTGGAAGTGGTTAGTGGCAATCTCTCTGGGAAAACAACATTTAAGCAAAGCAATGAAGGATAAGCAGGAGCAATAAGAGATAAAAGCACATTCCAAACAGAGGGCATATGCTCTAAGGAGGAATTTAGTCAAGAAGACTTGAACAATTGACAATGCGGCTAAAGCAGAAGGAGCCTGGAGGAAGGATAAAAGATGAGTAGAATTTAGGTCATGCACAATACTATACACACACCACAGGAAGAAGTGCACATTTTATCTTATGATGGGAATTTTTCAAGAGCTTCTGGAAGATAGTACTGTGGTGCAGTTTTGTTTGCTTCTGGCTGCAGCGTGGATAGCAATTTATAAGAAGATAAGGAAAGCAGGAAGGTCAATTTTAAGGATACTGCAATAATCAGAGTAGGGAATGATGGTAGACTGGACTGGATAAATTAGGGACACAGATCCAGTTATCCAGGGGACAGATATAAATTTATGAAAGGTTTAAAGTGCAGGTATTGTGAGTTTCTCAGACAATACAAAGAAATCCCAGTGTAAAGAAAGTACATGGCCCGATTTGAAGGTTCATAAGCACAGATGTCACAAGAACTCATAGGATAGCATATCCTAAAGGGTGCTTCCATTTCTCTAGATTTCTCTAGAGGGAATAAAGTTTCAATGCTCCAATACACTTGGGAAAGCAGAATGTTCTAAGTATCTTTGAAATTTTTAATATATTAAAGTCAGCAATAGGCAAATCTCTAATTTTTTTATCAGGTATGTTCAACACTTCAGAGAAGGGTCAAACAGTCTTGCAATTTATATTAACAACTGCCACAGGATTGTGAGTATTGAAGGAGGATGTACCTGTCAAGTATTCAATATAGGATATGGCACATTGTGAACATTAAATGCCTTCAGGTTTTGGTTGATGGCATGATACTTTCCTTGACTTCAGAAACAAGCAATGATATCCACAACCCATTTGAGAAGCATCAATTGCTCTAACATTTTTTTTTACAATCACAGAGTCCAAGCATGATCAGCAACTAGGAGAATATGCTTTATGTCAGTAAACATGGCTCCATCCTCAGAACAGAAAAAGAAACCATCAGAAATAAGGGGATGGCCCATACTTTATATAGAATACAATCTTCTTCAAATTGATAACCAGAAAAAAGATCAACATGAACTTTATCTCTTTAGTGATTCTCCCCAATGTATGAACAGATTTTTAAATTCTCCTTTTGGAGGAGTATTTAATAACTCAAGAAAGTGTATCTTTACCATACCTTTTTAAAGCTTTTCCAAAGATTCTACACAAAATTTAATGAGCATCCAAGATATATTTCAAAGGTTTCTACTTACCAATGGTGAAAAACAAGACTAGTATTTGTATATAGTCAGTTACATCTGGTTCTTCTGTGTAAATAATATTTTGCAAAATGAATATTTCATAGTATCCTAAGCATAAATGAATCCACAGGTGACTACAGTTATTGAAAAACCAAGACTAGAGAAATAAAATAAATACAGTACTGTGCGAGGTGTGGTGGCACACACCTGCAACAATAGCACTCAGGAGGTTGGTGCAGGATTGACATGAGTTCAAGTCTAGCCTGAGTTTCATAGTGAGTTCAAAGCCAGGAAGAAGTACAAGGTGAGACCTTGTCTCAAAAAAGGGGGAGTGGTGGGGAGATAGCTCAGTAGAATAAGTGCTTGCCTGGCAAGTTCAAGGGCATGAGTTCAATCCCAGGTACAACAAAAAAATATAGAGTCACACATTACTAAGACTTACTCAAAACATTTGTTCTGACCAGTAAAGTAGAACCTTCATTGAGACTGCTACCACATTTAGTCTATATTTAATAAACAAGAAAATATGCTGTAATATAGCAGTAGCAGCAACATAACTGCCATCTTTTGAACATCAAGTGTTTTCATTTTGTTTTGTTTTGTTTCACAGTACTGGGGATTGAACTCAGTGCCCTGTGCTTGCCAGGCAAGCATTTATTCTATTGAGCTATCTCCGGGGCCCCATCAAGTGATATATACCAAAGCCAGTATAGAGGTTCTTCTTAGTATTTTCTCCAATTCCTGAATCTATTTGTACAGAGTAGGTAAATTTATTTTATAGAATAACCTTTGAAAATTCAATAATATGCTCAGGTTTCAAGAGTTACCTGTTGCAAATGCAGGATTGTAATCCAAATGGGTATGATTCCAGAGTATACCTCATTAGTTACCTACCTTGGCTAAACAGGTACCTACATTACAGAAAAACAATGCATGGATATTGTAGAGATGCAAATGAGCAAAAGTATGTTAGACATGAAAAAGAATACAAATGCTCATAATTGAACTATAATACAACAACAATTTCCTACATTCAGTCAAGGAAGGCTTCTTGGAAAAAGAGTGTAGGGGCAGAGCCTAAGTGGCTTTCAAGGTTACAGTGTTTTCTCATTTCAAAGAATGAAAATGGAATATCCCTTTATACCTTGTGTATATCTGGCAATTAAGTGAGCATTTAGCTCATGTTTAATGGACAAACAAAACTTTAAATTTCAAATAGTAATTCATATATATTTTTTCTCACCCAATTTGGTTTGCAACCAGAACTGTGGAAAAAATTAAGTTCGTGAATCAAGGTATCACTTACTCTTCTGTCTTCTTTTTCTATCTCTATCTTGTTTCCTTTCTATTCTTCATCTTGCTCAATTTACAATGGTTTTGAATGGTTTTAGGTAAAATAAAATTGAAAGTGTAAGTATGAGCTCTCTGCTGTCAACTCGAATGAAGAAACCAAATGTTGAATCTTCAGTTTCTCATTAATCTTGAATGAAAACCATAGCAATAGGCAACCCAAAATGCATTTTACGGCAAAATAAATTTTATTAGTCTATCATGCCTGAATATTCAACAGTTGGTGCTTTATACATAAACAATGTCACAAAAGGTTCACTGCCAATTATCCCCTCCTATTCATTTTTAACAAAAGCCTAAAATCATATGCTGCTTTTCAAACTAAGTTCCACCCACACAGTGAACTCTACATATGACCCTAACGATCAGGGCAAAGTATGAGCTCCATTTTGGCATTTCCTAATCAAGGCCTCTAACTAGCATAGGTGTCAAAGCTTATTTGTATTGTACAATATCCTTACAGAGGAGACTGGAATAAGAGAAGAGATTTATGTGAGGAGTTGATGAAGCTCGGTACCCTTCACCTCAGCCATCTGCTTATCATATGACCTTGGGTCAGTTCACTAGTTCCTCCTTGGTGCTCTAGCTCTTTTTCTGTGAAGCTATAATGAGACTGATGACTATTCCCATGACCTCTAACCATTTGGCAAGTGGAAAATGCTACACACAAACAATGCTAAACAGTAGTAACAAAAATCAAGAAAAAATTAGTATTTCTTCTGAGAAGCCATCATATTTTTAACTATAAATGAGTGAATAAATGAAAATAAAATATATGTTTCAGACTTTAGCATATTTCCTCCTTTCCTGGCCTATCTGTTCTACAGAATATATCTTTATGTCAGCTCATTAAGAACAGTAATCACAACTTTTATAGTGAAGGATCAATTGGCTTAAAAGAATGAGAGATAAAGACATGATAAAATGTCTACTCTGGGAGTGATTCTGTTTCATGAATCAATTTAGCCTTTAATATATATATATATATGCAGAACATCATTTATAGAGAATCTACCCTAAGGTTCCAGGGCAAAAAGCATCTCTTAACAGAAATTTATCCAGTACTGCCCAGGACTGTTTGCATACCTCTTCACAAGAAAGAAAACCAGCCATTCCCTTCCCTGAGTGATCATAAGTTCCACATCTTCATGCAGATCTACTGGTGTGTTGACATAAGTAGATGCACACAGATGACCAGCAAGATAGACTCTTAGATCAATTTATTAGGTTGTTGCATAGTCAGTGCAATGCAATCCAAGCTAAGCTGCAATGTCAAAAGCTACAGCATTGTACTATGAAAGAGGTAGAATCATTTCAATTACCTAGTGACCAAACTGCACCTGCTATATTAATTTTTGATGTCAGCAAGCGTAGTTCTCAGCCAAATTCTTCAAGGAGAGCATAGTATATCAAACAAATAAATGCAAACTTTTGATTAAGCTCAAATTTCTCATTATTTTTCTGATTAGAATACCAAAACTCAGAGAGGAAAAATTGACTAAACTATATAATGACTTTCAGAACTCAAACCAAGGTATCCAGGGCCCTCACAAGCACAAGAACATGATTTTTTTTGGTGGAACCAGGGATTGAACTCACACCCTTACACTTGTCAGGGAAGAACTTATTCTACTAAGCCATCTCCCAGGCCCAACAACATGATTATTTATGTGTGGTTTAGGTATGTCAGTTTTCTGTACCATAGCTACACAAAAATTAGGAAGTGAGGAAAATGGAGAATTGTACACTACAGCAATACCGAGCAAGTGCAGAACCCAAGGAGTAAAGTCCACAATAAGTGAAAGTAAGATATACAGAAAAGCATTTCTTTTCCATACACTTAGTCTCTTCTTAACTAAAGCATAGTTAGCTTCTTACGGAAGCAACACAAGGCTAAAAAGTTCTACACTGTGCTTGGAAGTTGGCAGTTATAACAGCAAGAAATAATTACATTTTAATGTGGTTCAAATGTAGAAAGTAGCCTCTAAAAAGAAAACTTTTCAATATTCAAGAAGTTAGAACCAATCCCAGCTCTTGGGAGGCCGAAAACAGGCAGATCACTTCAAGTTCGATCTAGTAGTGAGACCCTGAGCACCCTGGAGACCCTTCCCCAAAAAATAAAAGAAGTTAGAACTATCATATATTTGGTTCTAGTATATTCTCATATAGTGGGGATCAAAGTAATCAAAATGGTCAAATAAGCAGAATACTTCTGCTGTACTTCACAGTTTGAATAATTATTAACATTTATGATAGTAATTCTGAGACATTTTAAATTCTGGCTGAGTTGTATGAAACTCTAAATATATCTATATGCTAATTTGTTCAATAAATGTTTATTACACTGGGTGTGGTGGTGTGCACCTGTAAACCCAGTGCTTGGGAGGCTGAAAACAGGAGGATCACTATGAATCTGATCTGTGTATTGAGACCTGTAGACCCTGTACTAAAATAAATAAATAAACATTTACATATTGAGTGTCAATTATTTACTAGACCCTGATTCAGGTTTTAGGAAATGAAACTATTCTTTAGAGTCCACTAACAGTCTTGCTAAAATAACATTTCACTGAAATATGATCATGAAATTGATAAGAGGTAGAGATGAGAGCATTAGACATTGTGATCCCTGTTAGATTTTAAGAGCCAGTGTTTCATCGTTCTAGGACTCTATTTTGTTGACTGACTGTATATGTATGGTTCAATAATGAAACTACTTTGACTTGTAAATATTAAATAATTTTGTTGAGTCATCAGAGTAGTCACTTATGTTAGTTACCAGCCATCCATTCTACATATGAGCACTGCTGTTAGCCCTACTCTGTGTGTCTCTGTGTGCATATATGTATGCGTATGTGCAATTTTTTATTAATAAACCTTCATATTGAGTTTGGTCATGGGCCAAACAAATCTTTGGCTTTACACTTATTACATGATTTTTATTAAAAATACAATACCACATTCATCTATTTAGTAAGCTGCATATGCAAATGTATGTGGGCCTTTCCATTGTCATTGCTATTTTAAAGAAGCAGATCACTCTGTATTTAGATCACATCATAGATGCTGAAGGGAATTCTCAAGCTTAGATGCAAAAATGTTTTGAGCAGTGGAAAATGGAAATAACTAAAGCCTCTCCGATGACAAAAGTTGAAAGGGACATTGCCCATTTAGATATTTAGGACAGTCATTCTGGCAACTAAACAAAGCACTGTATTTCTTTTGCTTTCAAAGTTTTAAATATCATATAGATTAATATGATAAATTACAAAATAAAATTTTCATGGATTCCAAGTTAAAGTTCTTTGCTAAGGGCCAGATGAAAAACTGGAGAGAACTTAAAGGCACAGACAGTACTAATTTCATTCTAAGTGAAGAAAGAATACAAAGATAATCAAGGTCAGAAACTAAACAGAAACCTAATATAGACCTTTTAAAAGTAATACTATTAAAAAAAAAATAAAAAAAAATAAAAAAAAAAGTAATACTATTCAGTCGGGCGTGGTGGCGCATGTCTGTAATCCCAGCACTCAGGAGGCTGAGGCAGGAGGATTGTTGTGAGTTCAAGACCAGCCTGAGCTACAAAGTGAGCTTAAGGCCAGCCTGAACTGCATAATGAGACCCTGTCTCAAAAAAAAAAAAAAAAGACAAAAAAAATAAAAATAAAAGTAATACTATTCAACAATTCATCCTCTAGAGTCACATGATTAAAAATTATTAAGAATTTTAAGAGGGCAACAGCAATGGATTAAGTCAAACATAAGTTTCTTCTAAAAGTAGAGTTACTTTCTTAGGAAGCTATCCATGATCGATGATCATGTCCCCCTTAGGAAATTTTAAGAAAAGCTAGATACATGCAAATATTGATACACATATACAAACACATAGAATTTTACATACAGTGTCAGGCGCGATTTAGACTCATTTAAATCTTGTTCATGGATGACAAACTAAGGTTAAAATAGATTAAACATTTTTCAGAAAGCAAAGCTCAGGCCCCTATGGAGAAATTTCAAGAACAGATATTATTTTCTTAAACATTAAAGGCTTTCCAAATTAAACAGGCTCTGTACTGGGCACTTTGTTCTAATAGTTTACCTGTCCTTGGGCATCACGTGTGTGGTATGACCTCACCAGCATTACTACACTCAGGGGAGACTAGATAAGAGAAGCCCTGTGAATCCCTTAACAAGTTAATATTGTTTGAGTATTAACTGCAAGAAAGTTTTCCTCAGACATGGTATCCATTCTAGAGCTTTCAGTGATAATAAAAAGCTGGCTGTGGCACTCATGCCATAGATTTGTCACCACTAATAGCTCCTTATTACCTAATCCTTTCCATGAAGGCTCAGATGTACTCAATTTCAGCTGTCCTAATTTATTTTACTTTCCTTGAAAAGGTGATGGTTAAATTTCTTGAATGCCATGTTTATGTAAAGTAACTGTCTAAAATCAAAATGTTAAGTAGATAGAAATATTGTTAAATATATATTTATTTAAATTGTATACAATTCATAGAAAATTGAGTAAGAGAATCAATAAAGTATGAAAAATTTATTGAATACTGAATAAATTTTTAAGTAATACTTTTATGTATTTATTGAATCATTTAATGTTTTAATATAACCATAAAGAATGTATAGGGCTGAGGAGATGGCTCAGTGGTCTAAGTGCCTGGCAAGTGCAAGGACCTGGATTTGATCCCCGGTACCATTTGCCCTGCCATCTCCGGAATCCTGGACAAGCCAGCCAGTGAAACTGGACATGGTGGCTCATGCCTATAATCCCAGTGCTGACACAGGAGGGTCAAAATGAGCAAAGTTGTGTAGTGAGACCATGTACCAAATAAATAAATAAATCTTTTAAAACAAATTTCTTTCTATTTTTTCGGTTGTCTCATCATTTTTATTAATTTTATTGAGGAACAAATAGCAATGAGACAGTTTCAA
The DNA here is from genome assembly GCA_004027165.1 of Ctenomys sociabilis. Classification (NCBI taxonomy): domain Eukaryota; kingdom Metazoa; phylum Chordata; class Mammalia; order Rodentia; family Ctenomyidae; genus Ctenomys; species Ctenomys sociabilis. The sequence continues at coordinate 16,357 of PVKA01029899.1, forward strand.
AACGGATTAGTAGGACAGTTTCAGTAATTAATACATTGCATATTGCTGTATTCATAGTGGTTATTCATAGTAGAAGATGCAGACATGATATCCTGCCCAAACACTATTTATTAGTACAAATCTTTCTTCTCATTGAATTAAGAGAAAGTAGCTGTATATCTATCCTAAGTAAGTAGAAACCTTCAAGACATGGGTATGGGCAGATAGTTCATGAATAAAAAACTAACCTGAATAGGAAATATTCCAAAGAATCAAGAACTGGGAACTCATCTTAACAAAAAGATTTTTTTACATCAAAAGAAATCACCAAGGCCAGAAAGATAACTCAGCAGCCTAAGTGCCTGCTGGACAAGCACAAGCATCTGGGTTGAACCCTAGTATGATGTGCTGTGCTGGCTCCACCCCAGGTATGCTGAGCCAGCCACTGAGATGGGGCTTGGTGCCATATGCCTGCAATCCCAGCTCTGGGGAGGGTAAAAACAGGAGAATGACTATGATTCTGAGCTGCATAGCAAGATTCTGTATTAAATACATATTTTTTTTTAAAAGGACAAGAAATCAACAGCAGAGTGAAAGGAAAACCCACAGACGAGGAAAAAAATTTAGCTAACTTTCCCTCAGACTTATGTCTAGAACATATAAAGAATTTTTAAAAATCAGGTCCCCAAAATTCAAAGGCCCAACCTAAAAGTGGGCAGCTGAAATAAATACACACTTCTCTGAGGAAAAATATAAATGACAAATAAATATATAAAAATAATTAACCTTATAGGTCATCCAGGAAATGTGAATTGAAACAACACTGAGATTCCATCTCCCCACAGAAAGAATGACTATCATCAAAAAAATCAATGAATAATAAATCCTGCAGTGGCTGGGGAGAAAAAGGAACACTTTTACACTCTTAATTGCAGTTCAATTTGGTACAACCACTATAGAAAAAACTGTGAAGATTCCTCAAAAACCTAGGATTATACCTTGCATTCTTACCCACCTCTAGCACTCTGGATATTGTCGCACAAGAATTCAAAACATCATACCACAATGTTATGCATGCACCAGTGTTTATAGCAACAAATCTGTAATAGCTACATTTTGGAAATAACTCAAATGTCTATCAAACAAGGAATGGTATTTTTATACAATGGAGTGTTACTCAGCTACAAAGAAACATAAACTCGAGGCTACTGAGATAAATATATGCAACTGGAGACCACACTCATAAATAAAATAAATCAGACTTGCATGTGTAAAAATTGTGTTGTATCCCTAGCATATGAAACTGAGTATATTTTCTTTAATTTCCTCTCTGACTCACTGATTGCTCAGAAGGGTGTTTTTTAATTTCCATGTGCTTATGGTGTTTTGCTATTTCTTTTGTCAATAATTTACAGGCAAGTCCAGGCAAATATCTCAGTGGATTAAAGTGCCTGCAAGCAGATGCAGGGGCTGGGGGCGTAATCACCAGGGCCTACCAGGCTGGCCTCACCCCCAGAGCACCCTGAGATGGCAACTGAGACTGAACATAAAATCCTAGCTTTTGGGAGGATATAAACAGGTGGATAACTATAAGTTTGTAGATGCTTTGTCAGTGTGAGCCATGTGGATGAATCATGGTCATTGCTTGACCAATTTGCTCTCTGCAAAAGCCTAAGAGAATGTTTTCTCTCCAAGACTCTCCTTAGGCACACTCTACATCATGATCACTTGACTCTGTGCCCCATAATCTTGAATTTCTGTATCATTTTTGTTTTTCTCCTTTTTATTTTAATTTTTTTTTATTTTTCCATAATTTTATTGAAGAACAAATAGCAATGAGACAGTTTCAAATCAAATTACTAGGACAGATTCAATAATTAATACACTGCATCTTGTTTTTAGAGGTTATTTGTTGTATAAGGTGCAAACATGATATCCTGTTTGGAAACACTATTAGAGCACATGCCTCTATTCATTGAATTAAGAAAATGTAGCTGTATACCTATCTTTTTAAAAAATTTTTTTCTCTTTCAGAAAAAAATTAACATATTAATTTCATGTAAAGTCATGCAAAAATCATTCCCAGTATCTTGTCTTCCTATGTGGATATTCAAAGTAGCATACATTATCAAGAATGTGAAGACTAAGCATAGTGGCACTCCCACTGCTTGGGAGGCTGAAAACAGGGGAATCACTACAAGTTTGATCTATGTATTGAGACCCTGTAGACCCTGTCCTAAATACATAAAAAATAATGTGAAATTGCAGGCAAAATCTCTAAGAGCAATAAAAAGTGTACAGAGTAAATGCAAAGGACATCCAAAAAGTCCGATGACACAAATCACTTTTAACAAGGTCAGAGTATGGAAAAACTAAGCATAAAATTCAGGGAACAAGAGCCAGCGAGATAGTTCAGTGGACCAAGCATCTGCTTAGGCAAGTGTAGGCACCTGGGTTCAATCTCCAGCAACACATACCACAACTGGCCCTGCCCCCCAGGGCACACTGAGTTGGCCACTGTGTCAGGGCATGGTGGCACATACCTGTAATCTCAGTCCAAGCTGAGTAGTGAGACCCTCTAACAGATGATAGATAGATAGATCGATAGATAGATAGATAGATAGATAGATAGATAGATAGATAGATAGATAGATATAGATAGATGATAGATAGATACATAGATAGATAGATACAAACAAACAATTCAGGGAATAAAAGCATAGAGGTAGGGCCAGCGAGATAACTCAGCAGTTTAAAGCACCTGCTTAGGCAAGCTTAGGTAAAATGCAGGGACTGCAGTTCAGTCCCTGGTACCACATGTCATGTTAGTCCTGCCCCCCCAATCCAGGCTGAGCCAACCACACACACACACAAAAAGCAGAGGTAAAATTCTTAAGACAATGTTCAAAGAGAGGAAAGTGAAAATGCCCAGGTACCCATGATAGGCAGTGCTTATTTTCTTCTTTGTTCTCTTCCTTATTCTGGCTTACCTATAAGAGATATTAACCTTCCAGCCCAGACTTCAAAATGCTAGAGTCAGAGTTTAGACATTTCCCAGAGGCTATCTCAACTAGAAAACAATGCCAAATCAAATGTCATTCTGGCAACAAATTGTCAAAGCCTCTAAATATGTTTTGATATAATATCATGGTCATGATATTTAACAGAGGTAATGTATCTCCCACTCATTTTTCTAATCAGCAAGATGAGTAGGTGAACCATAGTTCATTCATGAACTCTACTCCAGAATGAAGGGAATATCTAGAAAGAGAGATGGCAATGATGTACAGCCAGATAATATATTTTAAACAGATATGACTTAAGAGCCTCTTTGCTGTGTAGTGTTCATTTTTATAACATTGAAGTTATCAGAATGTAAAGTAGACCTCTTAAGCCCAGTAATATTTTTTAGATATCTGTTGACTAAATTGTCAGCTCTCAAAAAACTGAATTAATTTCAAGTAAACTGAAATGAGTAGCAACAGTTTTGGCCAACTAAAAATGAGACAAAACACAAAGAATTTGAAAATGGCATTTGAAAATGAATTTGAAAATTCATTGAAGGATTCAATGAAATGTAAAAATTTAAAAACAATTGTGGGATCTGCCATCAAAGGAAAAGCTGGAGTGACTGAGGAAGAGCTTAAAGAGCTGCAAGAGTTTGCTTTGAGCAAAGATATAAAGGAAGGATGAGATGCATAGGCTCTGCAAAAAGGCTTAGGCCCAGCAGATATACCAGCATGCTGATAATATCTGACTTTCCTACTGACCTGACAACTGGGAGGATAGCTCCTTTATGTTGTCATTCCACTGAGCATGCTGGGTAAAAGAAAACCATGTCATAAATGTCCATACTATAGAGGATTTAAGAGTGGTTCATCCACAATTCTACCATTGCTTTAGGTGTGTCTAATATTTTGTTACAAAGGCACAAGTTTAAGTATATGCTCTCAAAATTTGTATTGCAGGAACAGATATTGTGTATATTAGCATTTAATATACACAACATTTTCTTGAGTGTTTTGAAGCTTGAGCCACATAGATGGTACGTTTTTAAGAGAAACAAAAAGAAAGCAATTTTCCTGCTCTCTCCCTGCCCACAAATCTTACTTGCTTTTCATGTTTTCTGTCCTTAGATAGTTCATCATACTGTATAAATCACATATGAGCCAATTGCTTGAGGAAGAAGAGATTGAACTAATTGCTGTAGGCAGCTGAGTTAGATAGAAATATTCTAGGCAGTCAGACAGGACCAGGCCGTCAAGGAGACAAGATGGCAGACAAGGTGACTTCGCAACTTGGAAGAGACAGACACTCCCTATGGGCCACACCTCAAGACCAAGACTAAAAGAAGAAACATAGCTACATACTTCCATAGGGATGGACATCAGAGATTGATATTCTAGATAGGTATCAATCACTTTGAAAGAACCTAAATGAGTCACTAGCCCAACCTCTAACAGGAAGAGACCCTGTCCAATATTCATGCTCTCTTGCTACGTGACTCACGTCCCTATTTGTTCCTGAACTTAATCAATTTTACCTGAGCAATAGTGCTTGTAATCTCATTGGTTAACCATGATTTTGTCTCACCTCTTCACCTAAGCGAATTCCCATGTCTTCCCCACCTTAGACCTACCTCACCACATGATTTTCCTCTATAAAAGTCCCTGGAGGAGACAGCTTCCAGGCAGGGGGGTGACTACCCAGTCGGCCCCCCCTCCTGTCCCTCTCTTGGACAGGAGCTTTCTTTCCCTCAATCTACTGTGCTCATAACCCACGTTTGTTCCTAAAATTCATTCTTCAGTTTTAGAGAACACAAACTCGTACAGGTCAGGTCCAGAGATCATTTTTCCCTATGTCATTTGGAGGTTCAGCTTATCATTTGAAGGTCACCCACATGAGATCAGTTTTTCTCCCTGTATCATAATGACTATTACCTTTATATATTAAGAATCCAAAATAAACAAAATCTATGTGAATGTGGGCTCCACATATGAGGTAGAGTTAAGAAGCCCTTAGTAACATTGGTATAAAATACTGGGTCTTCAAAAATTAGGAGCATTGGGCCGGGGAGATGGCTCACTGGAATAAGCACTTCCCTGGCAAGTGCAAGGGCCTGCATTCAATCCCCAGTTCTGCAAAAAAAAAAAAAAAAAAAAAAAAAATAGGAGCATTATTAACAGGTAGATAATGTGAAAAGTAATTTACAAATAAAGAACATATGAGAAAATGCTTAGAACTAGGAAATTGAATGGTTCTTTATTTGCATGATAAATAACTCAAAATGGCTCAGTGTGTGGTCTATGATAGATGTACAAAAATAAGGCTGAAGTACAGAGGGTTCAAATGGATTATATACAAATATACAGATAGTCTTCAACTTATAATAATTCAACTTTATGTTTTCCCTTCAAATGGAACAAAAACAATACACATTCAGCATAAATTTTACTTCACATTGCTAATGTTTAGCTTTTCTTGGACTAGGGATAAGTGGTTTGCTAATTTTTATGATGTTGGACAATAGAAGCAACCTGGAACACCCAGTCAGGCTCACAATGAGGGGGCAAATAACCAACCCCACAGTGTACCTGTGTTGTTAAGCTATGATGCTCTGAAGGTTAGGTGTACTAAATGCATTTTTAACTTACTCTATTTTCAATTTATGACAAGCTCATTGGGATGTGTTCCTACCATAAATCAAGAAGCACCTCCATCTATAACAGTGAATACATATCCATTTACAAGAGTATATACATATTCATATAAAAGTAGTACATTGCCTAGCATATTGTGGGGCATTGAATATTATTGGATGAATAAATAAAATTAGGGAATAAACTAAAAATGATCTTATATGCCACAGATTACATGCCATAGACGTTTGAACTTTACACTGTATACACTAGGAAACCAAAGGAGATCATATTTCATGGGAAAGTTTCTTTCACAAAGTAGGTGATTTACACATCTTTATTATATGAGAAAATAAAAGTTTACAAATTGCTGAATCGGTATAATTAAAAAAAAACATCTGAAGGCTAGATGATCAGGTCATAGGCTTGTGGCAGTCTTCAGAAAAATGATAAATGGCTGAATTAAGGGCAGCAGCAGGCAAGATAGAAAAGGGTGGGATAGATTTGTAAGAAAATTTAAAATTTGAATTCAAATTAGAGATTAGTAGACATGAAACATTAGGAAATACTTAAGATTTGTACTGTTTGTTCTGGGTAAAATAGAATGATGTCATATTTACCAAGGTAAGGCACATCATAAGAGGAAGAGGAAAATCAAGAAGGGAGAATGGGATTAATAATTTACTTTTGAACAAATTGAGTTTAGAGTGCCTGTGGAACACCTTCACAGCCAAGTGAAGATTTTGTGCACAATTTAGAAATCAAAGGCAAGTCTGGTAAATCTAGAGTTACAAATCTCAAAACATCAGGGATTCTCATCGCTTGCTACACATCAGAATCACCTGAGAATAAAAACCAAACAAACAAACAAAAAGCTACAGGTTTCCAGGCAGGGCCCACCTTGGCCTAATTAAGTAGGTAATTCTGAGGTTGAGATTTGTACAAAATTCTACTTAAAAGCTACCCAGATGATTGTAATACATATTTAAAATGCTAAGAGACAATACTAGGATGGACAGTTAATACCAAGGAAGTGAAAATTTTAGGAGAATATAGTGTTGTTAAGGAGTATCAATGAAAAAATACTGGAGAAAAACAGCTTTTAAGAACAAGTAGAAGAACAAGGTAATCATAGAGATTGAAAATGAGTGGACGGAAAGCTAAAAACATGGATCAGTATAAAGTGATGTCAGTTAAGCAAAAAAGAGAGAATTAAAAAGAAAACTCTGCATGTAATAGCATCAGTTGTTCAGTAGTTCCCCAATGTATTTGCCTGGATTTGTTTAAAGTTGAAACCAGCTGTGGCCTATTAAAGAACAGGAAATTTCTGGATAAAGGTCAATAAAACTGAATTCTTTAGTTACTATTCAGCATTAGTGAGAATTGAATGGCCAGGAAAGAAGCAAATAAATTAAAAACAGACTGGCTGCAGAGAGTGCCAAAGGCTAAATCTTCCATCCTCACACCTTTTCCCAGCCTTGATCCTTTGAATTTTTAACTTTGAAGAACTGCTTGAAAAGTAACTGAACAATGCCTCTCTGTAATTTTCTTGGGGAAAATGGAAACACCCAGAGGTAGTTCAGTTCACATAAGAAGAGTAGTTCTTATAAACTAACAGTTCATGGAAAGAGTAGAGGTGATTAGATTTGTGCAAAGATTGTACCAACAACACCATGTAAAACCTGTTTATTCCTTCTAATTTCACTCTGTGGACGGGATACAAAATGCTACTTCAACTACAGAAGGAATGTGTCACAGTGCCACCTGCTGGTCAAATTAAGACGTGAAACAAGTTCCTTTTAAATCATTAATTCTCCAAAGTTGGATTGAAAAACATAAACAAGTTTTATTGTAATTCATAATTGAGAGACATACTTTAATAATTATTTTTTATCTAAAGTACATTTTCAAAATTAAAAATAAAATCTCTGATTGAATCTTCCTACAATAGCAAATGTAAATAAAAACACTACCAAAGAACTAGAACCAGTATATATGACACAATTTGTCCCCAACTTTCCAATCTGAGGCCCCTCAACCAATATTTCCTTTAAGGTACTTGACATATTTCCTATAATATAAAACATGAGAGATATTCAAGACACTCTGTGTACATCTACTTTTTGCTGTGCAAATATGCTTCCTACGTAGTTGGATCTTATAATACATTCCAGTCAATCTGGGTGACTCAGTACTCAAAAGTATTCTCACTTTATACATCCATCCATTTGATGTGGCTATTGCCTTTGCTATTTCCCATCATCATCATCATCATCATCATCATCATCATCATTTTGTATTTTTCAGGGAAGGGTGTTCAGGGTCTCATTGCTAAATCGGACTCCTAGTGATCCACCTGTTTACAGCCTCCCAAGAACAAGGATTACAGGCTGCGCCACCATGCCCAATCTTAAATGCCATCTCAGTGCAACCCAGGGTGGGGCTTGATTGTTTGCAGGCAAGCATTAATCTGCTGAGCTATTTGGCCAGCCCCTCCTTTCACTATTCATGGAACCCAGCCTTTGTAGCAAAAGTCAGACACCTTTTCCAATAAGCTTTCACTAATCAGACTTACTCCTAGTTGGAAATAATATCTCCTTTTTGTAATTGTACTTGCCTCTTTTATGACTCATAATTTTATGACTTTCATAGAAGGTATAAAGGAATTTGGAATCTTTTTTTTTTATCTTTTTGAGACAGGGTCTCATTATGCAGTTCAGGCTGGCCTTAAGCCCACTTTGTAGCTCAGGATGGTCTCGAACTCATAACAATCCTCCTGCCTCAGCCTCCCGAGTGCTGGGATTACAGGCATGTGCCACCACGCCCGGCTCAAGGACTTTGGAATCTTGATAATGTGAAATTTAGATTTCACTCTTTATATTTGGGTACCTTAGATAAACACAACCTCCCTGCCTGACCTTTACTGTTCTCATCATGAAAACCAGTTTAAAAATGTCTAAAAAAAATCCGCAGCATGGCAGATGATGTAAGAGTTGTGGGTGTGAGTTAGATGAATCTGGGTTAAATCTTGCCTCTCTCCCTAGCTATGAAGAAGTGTTCAAATTATTTAGCTACTCAAAGGCTCAGTTTCTCTATCTATAAATCTAGATGGGAATAGGACGCTTACCTCATAGTTTTGTCTGAAGAAATTTAATAAGGTGCCTGGCATATCATAGTATAAAATGTGTGGAGGTTTTATTTTAAAGGCAATTTTAAAAATAAAAAGTAATGCAGCAACAAAAAATGATAAAAATGATGCAAATTTTTAAAAACTAAATGACAATGGTTGTTTTATATTCAAATAAATTGTTCAGATTACTAGATCTTGGTATGCAAGAATGACCAGACAACTAAACATTAACTGCTCATTTCAATTAACAAATAGAAATTGATATTTAGCTATCATGTGTGCACACATATATTCCTTCCTTCCTTTTCTCCTTTCACCTATCCCAACTGTTCTTTTAAAAAAAGATAAACATAACAGATGAAATTTCAAATCTGCTTATTAGGACAGCTACAATAGTTCATACATTGTGCATTGCTATCTTCCTTTTAGTTATTTGGAGCTATAGGTATGATATCTTGTCTATACAACATTAGAAAAAACTTTGTTTCTATTGACCTAAGAGAAACTAGCTGTATCACAATCTTAACTATCTTGTATGTACATATATATCTTTTCCAGTATCCCTCTTTCCCCATCACAGTTTGTCTCTTTTTTTTTTTTTGTGGTACCAGAGATTGAACTTGAGACTGTTCTTGCCAGGCAGGCACTTAAGCTGCTGAGCTATTTCCCCAGCCCTGTATTTTCTTTTGAACAGTTTCTTTCCAACTCACAATATCTGTTTGTACATTCTGGATTTTATTTACTTGTTTTTTCTTACACGAGTAAGGTAAAGGATGTTTACACAAATGGGTCTGATTTATTTCACTTGTGAGCATTATCTTAAGTTGCATCCATTTATGTATAATAGACTGTATTTTGTCCTTTATGGCTGAGCAGTACTCCATGATATAAAAACCACAATTTTATTATTTTTATTCATTTTAATGAGAGAAGATGAAATAGTGATGAAACAGTTTCAACACAGCTTAGTAGGACCTTTACAATAATTAATACATTGTATATTGTTGTCTTTGTAGAAAAACACATTTTTAATCCATTCTTCAGTTGATGGATGTCTGAGTTGTTTCCAAGAAAGTGTGCTGCTATAAACATGGATGGACATATATCACTGTGCTATGATAACTTTAATTCTTCTGAGATACCCAGAAGGGGAATATCTGGGTTGAAAGGGACTTCGAATCCCAGTTTTGTGAAGATTCCACAATTTCTCCCTTTTCCTGTAATTTACATATTTCCTTGACAGTAAAAGCATGCCTTGCATATTTCTGACCTATTTCTGAGTCATCCAGAGATACCAGGAATGACTTTGAGATAGTCTGTTTGTATATTTGGTGAATTAATAAATTGCATGTTGGGGTTGGCGAAATAGCTCAGTGGACTAAAGTGCCTGTGTAGGCAAGCTTAGGGACCATCATTTGATTCCTGGCACCACATGCCCCGCCAGCCCCGCCCACAGAGCGGGCTGAGCTACCAGAGTCCAGGCATAGTGGCACAGACCTGTACTCCTAGCACTGGGGAGGCTGAAAGTAGGAGGATTACTATGAGTCTGAGCAGTGTAGTGAGACCCTGTAACAACCAAGTATATAAAATATAAGTAAATGAATCCCATGTTTCTGTAACATTCCTTAGAAGAATTCTATTTATGTAATCCTTGACTTATTTTTCCACAACACAGTGGAGATAAATTCATGTCATTCATCTCAAGTGTTTAATGATAATCTATTAAAACCATATGCTTCTTGTCTGAAGCCTTTTATGGAGAGCACATTTACAAAAGAGATCTCATAAGTCACATGAACAGAAAGAGTCTGACTCTTCTTAGTCTGAAGGAAGGTCATTGAATGTCAAAGTGTATCCTTTAGGGAAGAACAGATCTGGAATCTTTCCAAAATACTGTGCTTCCCTATGGTGGGTTTAATAAATGGAAACAAAAATAAAACAAGTATGAAAATATTAACAAAAGTTTTATACAATATTTCTCTGATGGACTAGAGGTATCATGAATATTTTAGGAAATCTCAGGGTGTCAGCTTTCTCCAGAGACAAAACTATAGTAGGCATTAAGTGCACACATTTGCAGAGCACGTATTTCCTTTAGGGCAAATTACACCCGTAGAAGTCAGCAGAACCACAAGGGATTCATTCTAGCCTGACAAGCCTACATGAGTTGAGTTATGATAGGAACTCACCCTAGCAGAAATAACAGGAATTCACAGGTCCTCTCCCCTCGTCGTAATACAATATGCTTTCATTCCAAAGTAACAGAGGAGGAAGGAGCCCATTTGCTACTGTTCTTAATGCAATGACCAAATTTCAACTTCAAAAGGATCAATTATACTTATTTATTTCTCATTATTTAACCTTCTACACAGTAATAAATCAAAAATGGAATCAAGCTAGTTAACTTCTTTATTTGGATGATGCTACTAAGCTGAACAAAGTTATGAAGAATTATTTTTACACTTTCCTGCATTTGAGTTTATTCACTCTAAATGTATTAACTATTGAAAATGCCATATTATTATTTTTTTATTTTTTTATTTCATTTATTTTTATTTTATTGAAATACAAATGTCAATCAGACAGTTTCAAAACACCATAACCATACAGAGTCGATGAAATAATACATTGCAAACTGTTTTCATAACGTTTTGGTATTGTACAAGGTGCATACATGATATTATATTTACAGGTTTTTATATAGCTGAATTATATCAAAGATTCAATAATTATTTACCT
>PVKA01029900.1:6777-27948 GCA_004027165.1 Ctenomys sociabilis
CAGTGTACTATGTACTATGCTGCTTACACTCTGATGTAATGTAAATTAGAGGACCAAGTGTATTTTTGTACTATTATGCTCTCAATTTATAATTAATCTATTTATTTATTTATTTATTCAATACCAGGGATCAAACTCAGGACCTTGTGCTTGCCAGATAAGCAATTACATCAGTGAGCCTTATAGTTATTTATTATGTAGTAACCCTGTCATAAGCTAAGAAGTACAGTTTGAAATTTCAGGCAAAACCTAGTACCTGCAGCAGCCCTCATGCCCTACTCCACTGTTTAAAAGTGAAGGTTGTAGGAATGACAATAGGGAAGAATGCTCATCTAAATAAATCATAACTTTTAATACCTTCAAAAACAAGCCATTGTTGTCTTCAGGTTTATCTGATAAAGTTCTGTTAGATGTTGCATCATTTCTCATCTCTTTTTGTAGAAGCTGGTGCGGGAAGGCTTTTGTTAGTAAAAGCCAGTGACACAGAAAACCAATAAAAATGTTGATATCTTCATTGTCTCTTCTCACATACTGCTGTGTATACCTGGTGAACAGTATGTAAAATGAAATGCCAACATTTTAAATGCAAATTTTATATTCAACTAATGAAGATGAACCATTGTGATTTTTGATGTAAGCGTGTGTTTAAGCTCATATTAAATTCACTAAAGTAAAAGTGTCTCTAGCCTTAGTGTATAACAGTATCATTCAGGAATCTGAGGAAAATATAACAATTATGTAGTCATTAAAATACTTTTCCTGAAAAGATTCACTTTCAAGTAATGTAATATTCTGTAAATCAAGGTGCTGTTATCTTTTCAAACGTAACAGACAGAGATGCAGTCGTTTTATTTGTATCGTGGATAAGCACATTGTAGATTGCATATGCCATTAATTTTCTGCATTATAGATTTGCTTTTTTAAAGAAATGATGCAATACAAATAATTAGTGAGAGACATAATTAGAGGTGTGCTGCCTTCTGGTGCTTCGGATTATCAAATATCATGGCAGTATTTCTTTTCTTTTGATGTTTCTATAATTTGCATTTGGTTTTGTGCTTAGGCGGCTAAGTGTCATATGCCATAGAACAGTGGCAGTAAAGGTAAGAAGCGTAGTGATGTGTTTTAATACATGTACAGGATGTAGCTTGTCATGAGGGTGCCCTTGTGTGAAAAGTGTTCCGTAAAATCTAGAATATATTACGAAGGTGAAGATCTTCTGCCAGTCACATGCACTTAATGAAAAGTAACTGGTTTTTGGCTGTGCAAGAGAATTGTTAATAGCTGTTTCCTTTTATTTTCCTGAACCATGCATCAGCAATTGTGTGCAGTCATTGAAATATTTACTGACTTTTACTTTTTAAATAAAATAAATAAGATGTGTTTTTCTTTTTCTTTTAGTGTTTTAGTGCAGGGTCTACAGGCCATTCAGGGTCTCACTATTAGGTCAGACTTGTAGTGATCCTTCTGTTTACAACCTCCCAAGAACTGGGATTACAGATTTGCAACACCACGCCCAGTCTCAATTGCATCTCAGGATGCTCCAAGAACAGGGCTGGCACAGCAGGCCCAGGGATTGAGCCCCTGGCCCCTGTGCCTGCTTGTGGGTGCTTTAATCTGCTGAGCTATTTGGCCAGCCCAAGATGTGAATTTTTGAAAAGAGAATTGCAATAAGCAGAGAGGAGCAGCGCAGATTTTGCTCACATACCACCTCTGAATTTATTGCTGTCGCTCATCATTTAGTATTAGAGAAGGTGTTTTGATGGAGAACTTTGAAAATTTCTGCACAGCATACATTATTTTGCAGTCTAAAGTCAAAAACCACCATGATGTAGTTTTCACCATTGATAGTCAACCCCGGAAGATGGGCAGTATTGAGAGCCAGCCCTGTGGCTGCACAGTACTATCAGAATTAGCAGCAAGAAACAGGCTCTTCCAGAGAGTAGTGGCATCACCTTTCAAGAAATAGCAAGAGAAAATGTACAGTGAGATGGGTACCACAGCTCTACCATAGATGATATTTTGGGATGGAAATAGATCCCAAGCACTCATTGGGAGACACCATCAAAATCATTTGGGAATTATAGAGAGACTGGGTTCTGTATAAGTGGAAGATTTAGGACTGTAGCTCAGAGGCACAAGTGCCTGCCTGGCATGTATAAGGTCCCCAGTTCAATTCCCCTTACTAAAAAAAAAAGAAGAAACTTAACACATATGTGCATGACAGTGAAAATAGAGATGTTGGTGTACTGATTCAATTTTGAGTTTGTCTGCACTCATTAGAAGATGTTGCTCAGTATTTAGATTGCACATCCTAAAGCCAACCCTTAGCTTTAATTTAATGGTTCCAGATATAGGCAAAACAAAGCCTAGATCACAACATGCTAGGTTCATATAACTGACATGTAGTGGCTTGTTTCTCAATAAAGCTGAGCATGGTACAGATGGCATCTTTTCCATTCTGAGACACATGGCCTGAAAACTACAGTTTTCATTTCTGTTGTTGGTCAGTTGGTCAGAGCTGCAACTGATAACAATTTTATCCCACTACCCATTTGGAATTTTCTTTAGTCCTTCACAACCACCTCAGCTATTTATGTTTCATTACCTATTGAGGTAAATTCTTCTTTCATTCTTGAAAGATTTGGTAGGCTGTTCTAGGAAATATAGAGACGCATTTCTGTGCTTTGAAAACTGCAAACATTTCAAAATTGTAGCTAAACTATTAAAATTGAGGAGAAAATATATAAAGCTATTAAGGTTAATTATGTCAAAGCTAGAAAACCAAACAGATGACTTTATTTTGGGAACTATATGAGGCAGATTTTCCTTGTGGATGAATCCTGTGTTTTGTGGTAACAAAAAAAGAAAATAATCATTGTTCTTTATGCTCAACTCTATACAACTCCTAACTGTTCCTTTTCTTTATTTTTGTATTTTATTTTAGGGAAAGGTCTACAGGGTGTTCAGGGTCTCACTACTAGATCAGACTCATAGTGATCTGCCTGTTTACAGCCTCCCAAGAGCTGGGATTACAGGCATGCACCACATACCCAGTCTAAATTGCCATCTCAGTGCACCCCAGGTATGGGGCCAATATGGCAAGCCCAAGGATTGAACTCCCAGCCCCTGAGCCTGCTTGCAGGCTGTTTAATCTGCTGAGCTATTTGGCTGGCCTTGTTCCCTTCCTTTCAATGGCCCAGAAGCATAGGTTGTCTCCTGAGGGAGTGTAAGACATTCTCATTATAGAGATATGACCCCTGCTATTCACGATGAAAGCTGAAAGTTCACTGCAGTCTTTGCTATCATACAGTCAATCATGAAGTACAGGGGATGCTTTCACCAAACACTGCTATCTTAGTAGATAGCAATTGCAACTCCATGTAGCTATTCCATCAAGCTATTACCTACAGAATGTGATGCTGCCGCTTAAACGCCAATCAGGCAGGAGTGAAACTGTAACTATGAGGCTGGCTTCTGCGCTGAGATTCACTTTCATGAGCCCTGTATTTATCCCAGATTTGTCTGTGCACAGTAATCCTTGAAAATTTTTTATTAGCCTTTTTCTCCAAAACAAATCAAATTAAATAACAATGATGATAAAGAGTAACCATTGTGCTAATAGTCTTAAGAAAGAATGTATGGAAAACTGAGAAGAAAGAAAGAAGAATAGTTAAAAACAATACCTGTGAAAATAAAAAGCTCAAGTGAGGATTTCTTTGGCTACTGAGTCATATAATTTCCTGTGTCTCACATTACTTGTCTGTTCTTCTGTTCTTGAATTCAGCACTTTGGATGGGGACTTTCTAAATATATAAAAATGTTGAGAGTCAATTGTATGAGATGAGGAGACTTATGATTTTTATCATGTGGTTAAAATGAAGAAAATGATTTTACAGCTTAACTTTTCCCACTACATTTTCATGTAACCAAGCATACACTGTCTGAACACAGTTCATATACACAGCTGTCCTGTGCTTTATAAATCATTCTAAGAAAGTGTATTTAACAGAGGGTATTAAGTAGGCCCCTGGCTTTGAGTTATTTATATTCTGTTGTTAAGTAAACCAAGGGCTATAGAGTGTATTATACTGCATGCTCTTGTCATGTGGGAAAATGTATAGAGAAGGCATTTATCAATATTTTTGTATGTGTGGAGATTGATGCAAAGTAAAATTTAAAGTTAGTTTGAGAATAGACACATATGAAATCCCAATTAAATTTTTGAAATTAAAAATTGGCTGTGTTCTTATTTTACCCCAAACCCATTGCTTTTACTTCAACTTTGTTCTGAGAGAATGTGGTTGACATAACTACCTTGTGACAATACCACTCCTTGTCAGTGTGTCCAGGATGTGAAAAACTGCCTCCTACTCTACTTATCTACTTTGATGTTTCTGCCTCCTTCCTTAGATAGGTTTTCTTGTGTTATTTTCCTCTTCATGATCAAAGAAATGTTACAAAGCCCATGGATTTTATATCTCAGTGGAAAGAAAATCCAGCGATACAGAGGTCAAGAAAATTTAAAAGAAACCTCAGAAAAACACAACCCTGGGTATGCCTCTATTTCTTACAATTGTACATTATCACATAGGGATGAAAACTGAGACCACATTCAAAAATCATAGTATGGGTAAAAAGAAGCAAAGTATATAATACACAGGTACACATTTCTTATGATGTATGTTATCACTATGTATATGTATAATGTACCAATAAAATAAAGTTGGTTTAAAAAATCATATACGTTAAGTTATATTATATTTAACCAACCCCAGAGAAACCAAGATGCAGGCATTTTTTAAAAATGTATTTAGTACAAGGCATACAGGGTCTACAGGGTCTTACTACATATGTAGATCAGACTCAGTGATTCTCCTGTTTTCAGACTCCCAAGCACTGGGATTACAAGTGCACACCACCACACTCAATCTCAATCACCTCTCAGTATGCCCTAGTGGCAGGGCTGGCACAGCATGCTGGGGTTCAAACCCCGGCAACTATGCTCTGCCTAAGCAGGAGCTTTAATCTATGATGCAGGCAGTTTTATTCTTATTCTTACCAAGGTTAAGAATTTATTTTATTATATTTTTATTATTTTACTTATTTGTTCATTTATTTATATTTTGGCTAGCTTATCGTAGCCTGAGGGCAGATTTGGCATGGTATGTGGTCCAGGGTTCAAACCATGGTGCCCTGTGGCTGCCAAAGCTTGCCTAAGCAAGCGCTTTAGACTTCCGAGCTATCTCAGCAGCCCCAAGGTTAAGCTTTTAAATACAAACATTTCGGTGGTAGCAATACTAGTGGGAATAATCTGTCCAATCCAGAGCAGGTCAAACAACATTAGATCTAATTTACGCAGGCATAAAAAGATAGAATTAGGATTCTGATATTCTTTTTTTTTTATTTTGGTGGAACCAGGGATTGAACTCAGGCCTTTGCACTTGCCGGGCAAGTGCTTATTCTACTGAGCTATCCCCTTGGCCCCAGCACTATGATATTCTTAGCCAAAGTTTTTGAGTAAGAATAAAAACTTAAAAAACTGAAAAACTTAGTATTTGTATGAAGTTCTAATCATAAGACTATATGGGGCCCAGAGATAGCAGTGAAAATGACCTCACAGCGTAAGGGTGGCTCTACCATGCAGAAAAATCCTGGGTTACTAGGTACAAGTAGCAGGGACCATTGCTTGAAAGGGTGTCAAGTTAGTAGCTAATTTTCATTGGAAGATGCAGGGTCAAAACAGATAATGCTGTCTCTCTGTATAGAAGCTCTGGCCTGTGAAAAGAGGAGAATTTGATCTCCACTCCAGTTTTTCAAATCAGTGTTTCATTTTGACAACTCTAAAACCTGAAAAGAGTAACACTTGGAAAGGAACAACTGCAGTTTTGTTGAAGAATGGGGTCTGTATAGAATTCATAGATACTACAGACTCATAGGCTAGATTAAGTGTTGAAGAGTCAAGCAGGATCATCATTAATTTGAGTCCAGTCTGGCTACATTGTGAGTTCAAAGCCAACCTGAACTGCCTAATGAGACTGTTTCTCAAACAACAATGATTAATTACTGAGGTAGCATTAGGCAATAACAGAGAGTTGCAGGACTGCTGATGCAAATGTGGCTCTGGGCTGTCTACTTAAGAGTGACTATAAAGAGAAAACAGAATCATTGCTACAGGGGCTGAGGAGAATAAGCGCTTCCATGGCAAGCTCAAGGGTCTGAGGTCAACCCCCGGTTCTGCAAAAAAAAGAAAAAGAAAAACTGTTGCTGCACTTACTTATACAAGACTGCTCACCCTAAATTGGGGTTATTTTTCAATTGTCCAGTTTAAGAGACTATCAAGCAGTTGTACTCCAACTTAGGTCCATTGTGACACAAACTGCCCAAAGGCAATGTACTCCACAGGGGTGAAGGGCTAGTCCCAGAGCATGCCCTTCACTTCAGAATTCATTCTAAAGTGGTAAGTCCCCAATGTAATACATAATGAGAACTTTCTATAAGTTTCCCTTTCTTCTTTTTTTAAGTTACCAACACAGCTCTCAGAACCCCAGGAAAGTTTACTTTCTATTACCAATTTGTTCCAGGATAATAGGAAGTTTACAAATTATTAGTAAGATAAAGAAATACGCGTGTCAGGTCTGGGAGAACTGTAATCACAGGAGTGGCTGGCCCCATGCATGTCACCTCCTGGTGATTGGTGCACTCACTACACAGAAGCTCTTAGAACCTCGTTCCTCTGGGTTTTCATAGAGGCTCCATTCCATGGGCATGATTGATCACATCACTAGCCATTGATGATTGAACTCGATCTCCAGCCACTCTCCCTTCAACAGAGGTTGGGGCAGGCAAGAGCTCCAAGCATCTAACAGCATTGCTAATTCTCTTGGCAACCTGCTGCTTATGCTCAGTGGCTGCCTCAACATGACCTAATTAACACAAACACAGGTGTATTATGAATGAAAAAAGATACTCCTTTTACCTCTTGAGCTCTGAAATTATTACAGGAACTCTAATTGCATGACCAAATATAATGAAAGATGCTCCTGTTGTTTTGTTCTTATCACTTGAGGAACTTGGACCAGAATTTGTAAACAAAGACTAAAATGTACGTTTTTGATGATTTAATAGCATTTCAGTGACATTCAGATATGTGGTCAAGTTGGATTCAAGAGGGTGTTAATAGATCTAGCATTTGTAGCTATGAAATTCTTTCTTTTTCTTTTTTTCTTTTGTGGAACAGGGGATTGAATTCAGGCCCTTGCACTTGCCAGGGAAGTGCTTATTCTACTGAGCCATCTCCCCAGTCCAAATATCCATATTCAAACTGTAGAAGATATTGTACACCTTTACCCAAACTTTGTAAGAAATAAGAGTGCAGTTGGTTTGGTTGAAGCTTCAGTGGGAGACCTGGAGTCCTGAACTTTCCTATCTACTCTTTCAGTAGTTCCTGGACTATGTTTCGAAGTCTTTCATGTTTTTCAGAGCATTGTTTGAAAAATTAGTAGCTTAAAGGATTTCTTTTTTATACATCAAGTGCTAAAAATGCACAGCAAATGTGTTTCTAGATACAGACAGACATGCACACTTTATTGATGAGGGTAGGAGGGATATTTCATGGCTCTAGTTGATAGTTTCATCTACAGCATTTTAAATTATTTTCTTTTAGAGGAATAGATCTTCATTTATCTGGTTTGTAGGGAACTCTTTAAGTTTGGTATGCAATAAAGAAGGAGGACAAAAGTATCTATCAGAGCTCCAATTCCTTTTTCTCAGCATCAGGTGATTCACTGTTGTCCAGGGAGCCCCAATCCTGTCTATCAGACAGTTTGAGGACTTGAACATTGGCAGGTCAGGCAGCATCTTCTGTCCCATTAGGTGTGGTTTTGCAGCTATACACAGCTGCATAGGAAGGATGACACAGCTACATTTTGTTCATGGGTAGTGATTTCCTGAATGCAGGATCTTGGGTGTGTCACTTGACGTAATGGTTCGGTGGGCATTTGGCCTACAACTTGAAAACTAGAATACCTACACTCTGCAATTAAGGTGTGAAAATTCTTAGCTTTCTTGACCTTAGGTGTATTACAATGGTTGAAGAACAATTAAGAAGCAATACTACCTACAGAGTCAGCCATACACACAGCATCTATGGATTGTAGGTACAATTGAACAAGCAGCAGTCATGGTATAAAAGCAATTTCTTCTCTGTGGCTTCTCTTTTCTGTAGCAAACAAAATAAATAAAATGTGGCAAAATAAATTAATAAAATACAGTGAAGTCCTAATAAACCTTTTTGAGAGTGGTGATTTTAAACAATTTTTTTAATCTGAAAGCTTTGCTCTCTGTTTAGGGGTAGAGCCATGTATTTGTGGAGATTTAGGAGAAGATTCTTTCAGGACTAATTTCCAAGGGTTTTTCAGGCTTAACTTTGTCACCAACCTTTGTGTAGGGAAGTAAATAGTGTAGAGTTTAAACCTACTTGCTATATACATGCAGAGCAGGACACGATATCACTGTATGACTTTGGAGATAAAATACTGCTGCCCAAGATGACATGTATTGTAAGTAAAGTATGGGGTTTCTTTCTTTGCTGCTTATATTATGAACAGGTAACAGCAGGTCTCTGAGTGCACATATTTTCATGGTGCATCAATATTCTCTTGATTTCGCTGTTATCAACAGAAAATACCATGCTTGGTCTTTCCTTGGTCAGGATGCCTTATCATTTGCAAGACTTCAAATTTTAATGATAAGATATTTGATTGAACAAGGAAAACTAGACCCATGATGAGGAATCCTGTTTTCTAGCAAAACCTGAAGGAGTCCTCTGAATAAATTGAAACCAGGAAGAAACAATATTAAATAATGTTAACTATTGCGATGGAAGTTTGGGATGCAAAGGTTGACTGCACTATTTGTTTTGTGATGTTCCCGAGGGCTATTTTGTTGAGAGTTTTGCCATTAAGTGGTCTAATTGTGTCAGTGGATGGGGGCCTTTCCAATTTGCATAGTTTCCTCAAGGGACTGAAGCTGCTAATTTGGTGATTAATTATCCATATTACACATTGTTTATTTGACCATATCTAGATTAATTTCTTTTTCTTAGCAAATCACATTTAGACATGAATTTGCATATCTTGATTACATTTTAATGCCTTGGCTATCATTGTCTCTTCCCTGGACATCTCATGAGATTGCAGAAGAGTACTCAGGCAGAGAATGATGGAATGTCTGAGATGACATGGCACATCAGTGGACAGATAAGGCACATGACTTATTTTAATGAAGAATGTGTTCTTTTATAGCTAGCCAAGTTGTGAAATCTAATGTATGAGACATTTCATGTTTTATCAGTTCTCTTTTATCATTATCAACCAATTTCAAAAATAGTACTTGTTGCCTTTTAGAATATTATTAGAAATATTTTCTCCTTCTTATGTTTAATTTATCTATAATCTTCATTCTGTTATCAGACACTACCTGGCTTTGCTAATGTTCAAGGTCTTTAATGGACTTATCCCCCATACAATGTTTTGAGGACTTGAAAACCACTATGATTCTGTTGCAGAATCATAAAATACTGTCTCAATTTTTATTTGATTTATTTTATCAAATGTCTTCACTGTTGCTACCATTTATGCAAAAGTACATGATAATTAATATTTCTACTAATGCCTCATTGAGTATTATCTCAATTCTAGGTCTTATTAAGGGATTTATCTACATCACCTCATTTAATTCTTAAGTCATCCTATGGGAAAAGTATTAATTTGTTTGTTTTATGGTAGGGTTATGAATTTTAAAGACAAGTAGAAAGGAGTTTGTTCAAACTAAGAGAACTGGAAACAGTGGAGCCAAAATTTGGACCTGTCTAATATTAAGACTCTGCTGTTTTTAAACTGTATGGAAGGAGAATACTAAACAATAAGTGCTTTTGCCCAACAATGAATGAATGCATAGGACTTCCTAAATGGAACCAGAATGATGAATAAATTATTGTTCTTGATCAGCTACAAGTGAGTGCTTTATTATAATGCACATAGAGTGCTATGAATGAATGGGTAAATGATGACATAGTATTCTCCTACACAAGAGATCCAATCATGTGACCGTATTCAGTGTCAATCCTCCATTCAAATGTTACAATAGGAGCAAACAGGGCAAGGTCTAAGACCTCCTAGAAGTGGGCATTGGCAGGCTTGAAACAATGAACCTGCTACTTTAGCTGCTGAGGTAAGACCAAAGTATCATTTACCTTTTCTTTTGTACCAAGTTCTTTGTGACATTTACCTGCCAGATGGAAACTGGGTAGTCAAACAATCTGTGTCTATTGAAGCTTCTAACTGATATCTTTGTTGGTAAGTAGTAACTATGTTCAGAGAACTCTGCTGCTTAGTGTAGTGAGGAACTTTATGAGCAACCTGGCTGCTACTTTCTTGTTTCCACAACGAGATGGCTCTAGCCACCAAACGGAGCCCTACCTTCTGAACACTTCTTGGCCTCTATTTTTTGCTTCCAGGGCCAAGAATTTCCCATACTTTACCACATTTTACTTGAAATTATGTCCCAGGCATACCAGGACATTCAATTAAATAACTTCTTTTAATTCAGTTTCCCCATTTATAAAATGGGAATAATGATAGGACTGACATAATTTAAATATATTATTTATATTTAAATCCAATTATATATCACTCTGTAACTAATAGATCAGTAAAAATACACATAAAATATTAATAAGATGCTATTGCTATTACAAAGGAAGTCAAACATATTTTGATCTTATTTGGGCCTGCTTATCAGCTATTTGAAATTTTCTGAAGCAATAAATATGTTACATGCTATTTTTGTATCTAAAGATCATGTATTTTTGTTGTGCACTTTAATTAATCTCTTTCAATTTTCTTTCCAGAACCCTGTTCTAAAAATTGAACTCTACCCCCTATACTTCCTGTTTCTGGAATTCATTACTTTTTCCATCATAGGAAATTATTCTGACATTAACAATAAGAGATAATAATGATTAATAATGACAGTGTTTATTAAACATTTTCTGTATAGGAAAGGCTTTTATACTGATCTGAAAAAAATAAAGTGCAGATGTGAAATTCATAAGCAAATACTGCGGTGCCTTGGTTCATGACTTAATTCATTCCAAGATTCTTGGCTCATGAACCAAATTATTGCTGTATATACAGATATAATTGTTAGGGCTAATTTATCAATTTGATATAGTTGAAAGATGGCCAGTTTGAGGGCCAAACATTATTTTTCAGGGCACATTGAGGGTGCTTTTCAAAGGGGTTCACACTGGCATTGGTGAACCGAATAAAGAAGATTGTTCTACTCAGGCTGGACAGGTTCGTCCGAACCACTGTCACCTGAGAAGAACAAAAAAGCAGAGGAACGATAATTTATATTTTCTCCTTGAGCAGAGACTTCCATTTTTTATTCCTGGAGACCCCTGAGGTCTTGGTCTTAGATCTCTGAACTGGAAGATTGTAATCACAGCTTTCTTGGGCCTTCTGACTCAGATGCAAGCCTCTCTGATAGTTTCTTCCAGTTTGTAGGCCTTAACCTGGACTGAAGCATACCAGTAGCTTTCCTGGTTTTCCAGACTGCAGATGGTGAGACTTCTTTTTTCTTAAAAAAATTAATTAATTAATTATTTCATAAAGAGTCTTGCCATGCATCTCAGACTCATGGGGATCCTCCTGTTTCAGCCTCCCCAGGGCTGGAATTGCAGACATGCACCAGCACACCAGGTTTTGGTGGCTAGCATACTGGGGTAGAACTTGGGTCCTTGTGCTTGCCAGGCAGGTGTGTTTACACTGCTGAGCTATCTGCCCAGCCGGAACTTTTTGACTACTTTATTACATTATCTAATTCTCAATTAGATTATGCCATCCCTCTGTTTTACATCCATAGACTCAATTGTAGACTCAAAATATTAAACAGTTACAACTCTATTAACATACATAGATTAATTTCTTACCATTTTTATATCTTTCCCATCTTTTGTCATATATGTTGCAAGTAATCTAGAGTTGAGTTAGTGTATTCAGGGGATGTGTTTGGGTTATATTCCAATGCTGCACAATTTTATAAGATAATTGAGCATCCATGGCTCTGGCTAGGCCCAAGATACAATGTAACCAATCCCTAAAGATATAGTAGGGGGGCCTGGAAAATGGATCAGTAGAATAAGCACTTCCCTGGCAGACACAAGGGCCTGAGTTCAATCTCTCATTCCACACACACACAAAAAAGAAGACACAGTAGCATCACTGTATACTCACTTTTACTCTGGAAATTCCTGACATCTCTTAAATTCTCTCAAGACTTCAAAGTAATTGAAAAAGGAAGCAATACTCCCAAAATTATTGCTTGAGATAAGTATTATACTAATACCAAAACTAGAGAAAGATTCAACTAAAAAAAGAGAACTACAGGACAATCACTCTCATGAACATAGATGCAAAAATCAACAAGAAAATTCTAGCAAATAAAATACAAGAAATCACCAAGAAGATTATACACCATGACCAGGTGGGATTCATCCCAGAGATGCAAGCATGGTTCAACATATGTAAAACCTATAAATGTAATACATGTTCCCTGGAAGAAAGATAGATTCTTTAACAGAAGGTGGTGGAAAAGCTGGCTCTGTACATGCTGAAAACTAAAACTAGATCCATTCTATCACCAGGCACTTAACTAAAGTCAAAATGGATTAAAGATCTAAACATTAAACAGAAACACTAAATATCCTAAAAGAGATATAGGTGGAAATCTTGAAAACATAAGGATAGGTAAACATTTAATGAACAAAAATCAAAGTGCACAGGAAATACAATAATTAACAACAGGGACCCTGTTGAAACATGGAGAAGTTTCTGCATGTCAAAAAAAAATTACCAACAGAATGAAAAGACAACCTAGAAATTTGGAAAATATTTTAACTACTAATGATTAGGGCAAAGATCTTCTATCTAAAATTTGTAAAGAACTAAAAAACATTGGCACCCCAAGCTTTAAAGACCCAATCAAAAAACGGGCATCTGAGATGAATACATTTCTCAGAGGAAGAAATGCAAGAGACAAATAAATACATGAAAAAATGCCCCGCATCACTGGCCATTCAAGAAATCCAAATTAAAACAACATTGTGATGCCATCTCACCCCAGAAAGAATGACTATCACAAAGAAATCAACCAACAATAAATATTGGAGAGGTTGAGAGGGAAAAGAAACCCTTTTCCACTGCTGGTGGGAATCTCGACTGGTGAAACCATTATGAAAATCAATGTGGAGACTCCTCAAAAAACTAGGACTGGAAAACCCATTCAATTCAACTATTCCATGTCTGGGAATTTTCCCAAAACAACTGAAAACATCATATCATAACGATATATGTGCACCCATGTTTGTAGCAACACAATTTGTGATAGCTAAACCTTGGAAGCAATCAAAATAATAGTCACCTGAGGAATGGATGAAAAAGATGTGGTGTTTCTACACAACGGAGCATTACTCAGTTATAAAGAAAAACACAGTCAAAGCCTTTGTGGGTAAGTGGATGCAACTTGAGGCTATTATTCATAAGTGAAACAAACCAGAACCACGTGGGTAAATATCATATTTTTTCCATAGCATAAGAACTCAAAACAAGAAAAAAAAATTAAAAGGTATAACAGACACAGTTAAATGCAAAGAAACAGTTCTTAAGGATTAAACAACAAAGAGAGAAAGGAGAAAAGTTAGGAAATAAGGTAGGGGCAAGAGAGCAGTAAATGGGTAGAATTCTCACCGTGACTAATGCTCTCTGTTGATATCTGTACACTAAGCAACAACATTGAAGACAGCAATGTGCAATATTAAAATCATGCTTGAAATATCTGTCATCTAAATCCTCTATATGTGTACGATTTCTAATGCTGTATCAATTATTACTGTATTGTCTTTAAGGTAAATTTTTTTAAAAGGTGATAAAAGGAAATAATCAAGAGCAAAAATTTAAGATTTATCGAAAGCATGTGATAATATTCAATGATATGTCCCATCTTGCATAACTATATCTGAATCTAAGCAACAAATTTGATGATAAAAATAATCTGTCAATCACTGTTAGTCGTCTATTCTTGTTTTGAAAATTCTGTAAAATATGTATTGGTACATGTCACCTTGTTTCTGCCTTTGTTTTATTTTTTTCTTGCTGTTGCTTTTACTCTTCAGAATAAGGGAAACTATATATAGTTTCCCTTATTCTGAAGAGTATATATATATGACTGTAGCTTTTACTGTGTATTTCAGGTAGGCTTACGTCTCTTCTGTCAACCTGAACAATCCCTAGTTGCTAGAACCTACAGTAGTGCATCATAATGGGAATCTATATTTATTAAGTTAAGAAGAATTTATTGAATGACTGTGTGTTATTTATGCCATGAGCATCAGATATTCATCAACACCTCCAGAAAAGCAGGCTTCCTTTTCTCTCAAAACCTGTATTTTATCAAAAGATCAGCAAAAAGCACATAAACAGATAAATCAACAAGAAACATAAGATAGTAACTAAATTCTTTATCTCTTCAAGAATATGTCATGTGTCTTAAGAAATGTTAAACAGTTGCCCTCAGCCTTCTGAAGCTGTGTCAGAGTGGTGGGCGTGCAGCTGGCAATACCTGCAGACATCACAGCACTGACATGAATGACAATCCAGGGGAGGGCCTCCTTGATTTAATTATAGGACATCACCCTTTGGGCTACAACTTAGAACTCACTCAGGCTGTGGCAATTACTGTCTTTCAGCCTCGGTGATCTCGCTGGTGAAATGAAGGAGCTGGGATGGTCACCTAGCGGTCCTGCCGTTGAGCCTTGTACATCTTTCTGTGATCTGGCTGGTCTGGCACCAATGATTTGGATGAAGCACGCATGTCTTTAAAAAACAGCATCACTGTCTTCGGGGAAGAGTTTTATTTTAGTATTAAGACAACAAGAACATTGTGTCCTTTATTAAATTTGTCTGTTCCCTCATGCTGATAGTATCTTCTGAATATAAATTGTGCAATATAATAAAGCGCAGTTTAGAACTGTTTTCATAATAGGACATGCCATCGTACAAAGCCATAAAATAAGAACCGAACGTACATCTTGTTCTGTAAACTCAAATTTTTCAGCTGTCTAAAACCTGAGTGAAAATAAAAAGGAAATTAATCAGACAAACATTTCACAGCATGCTTCCAGAGCTTTAAGAATACATTAAGTTCTTTGCAGAAAAAAAAATCAGGAACCCCATTCTTTTGTAATCTGATGACCTCAGTTGTGTATATGTTTACTTTTCATGTATTATTGCTGCTACATTTATTCATTACTTGTAAATTCCTATAACAAGCATTTGTTTAGCAGTTACTATGTACTTGTTTCTACTATTAGCAGTTGTAAAGATTCTTTAGATAATAAAGAAAGCTTGAAGGACATAAAGCTGTAGAGTAAGATTAAGTGAGTACCTAACTGAAGTTGGTTTGCTTAAATATCAACTTTGCCAACCTGTGGGAGTAGTTTGCAAGTGATTTATTCTCGTGGCATTGCTCAGTACCCTTTGGGAGAGCGTTAGTCATCCCGGGCATGAGTGATGTAAGAACTAAATCTCGAGCAACATTCTGTGGCTTTGAGGATCTATTATTCACATTCCCTCGACACTGTAATCTCAAGTTGAATTTTCTGTGGGTATGCATATTAGAATAATGACACTAAAATATTACCATGTACTTGTAATTATTCATGAGGTTCATGCTTTCACTATACAGTCACCACTTCATTGTGTTTTAGGGGCAAAATAGGAAAAGCGGTGATGTTGCTGTCATCAAGAGGGGGCCCACAGCCACGCTGGCTTGGTGAACAGGAGCATGGTGACTGGGAAGCAGCCTACCCCCTGGAGGAGGAGGATAGCATTTGTATGTCTTCATTGTCTAACATTCTCCACAGCACTATTTCTATCTACATACTCAGGTAGAGAAAATGAAACCAGAAACAGTAAATGACAAGGCCAAGGTCACACAGTAGACACTGCAAAACCTATGGCTTTAGCTCCTACTGCGGAGCTCCTGATGCATCTGCTACATCAGAGGTGGCAGCCCTTGTCATTCACTGATGCGTCATCGCCCATGGTTATAGGGAAAATGGTTAAGAGAATGTGAAAACCTTGATGAAGTCCAGTGAAACAATGATAAAATGAACATATGTATAGATGCGTATGTACACAAGTAAACATATACACATAAATACACTCGCCCACACACATGCTCTACTTTTTAAAATCAATGCACTCATTGTCATGCAAGAGCAGCAGCAAGAGGAAAAGGTGGAATTATGTAACCTGATAATCAAACTGAAACTGGTTACTGACCTTAACAGGAAGGATGCTACTTCCCCATGGGAATAATGTATGCTGAACCTATTGAATAATACAGATTTAATGCTGTACTCATAGGCCATTGCAAACTTTAAGCACTTTAAATATTAATAGTTTACTCAGAAAACAGTGATTTGTGTAAAATTGTCCAGTTAATCCTCTACCCACTGGCCAGAGTCCCAGGTAGCAGTAGACCTACAGTACTAAAAGGTCACTAGACAATTATATATCTCCTCCCTATAGTACCTCTGAACCTTGATGTTTGTGTAACACTGTGGATAAATAATCTTTTCAAATTCAGAAAATCTTGCCTTCATGGCTAACTCCAGGAGTTTTCTCTCAGACCTTCTTGGACATATCCGTAGGTTGGATGGGATGGCCAGGCTCTGTCAGGAAATGGGTCTGCACAGATTCCTGCAGCTTCTCCTACAGCTTCTCATTGGCTTTCCATACCCTCCAGGCTGCTGTGTATGGGAGGAGGCAGCTGACTGTATATGAGCAGGAGGACACTTTCTGAGTTGATGGAAGTGTTCTACCTCTCAGCTACGATGATAGCATGATTCTGCTTTGCCACATCTCTTAAGCTGACACTTACAAGGAATATATTGTCTTTTCTATAAGTAAATAGGAAAAATATTTTTAAAAATGTAAGTCAGATCCTGTCATATCTTTCTTTACATCTTTCCAAGCATTTCATCTCCTAGTTGAAACAAAAATCAAATTTCTAAGCACAGCCTGTGTGATGGTTTTCCTCACAGCACGTTGCATCTCCTACTCAGCTCTATGCCTCTTCTCTCTCCTCAGCTATCTCCACTCCATTGACCTCCTGGCTGCTCCCTGAAAGTCCAGGCTCACCATGTGGGGCCTTCTTCACCCTTGCTATTTCCTCTACCTGGAGTGATTTTCCCCAGAAATTTAATCCTCTCCCAGATCACTCATTTCCTTCATTTTTCTTGACAAATTCACCTGTCCTGTAAGACTTCTTCACACCATTCTTTATAGAATTTCATTATGCCTTCACGTTATATTTTTCTTTCCCACTCAGTGTTTTTATTTTCGGTGGTTATCACCATCTATTATAGTTGACATTTTACTATTTTATTTTTGTCTTCTCTCTCTTTTTCATTTATGAAAAATAAGCTTCAAGAGTACATGTGCCTTGGACCAGCCAAATAGCTCAACAGATTTAAGTGCCTACAAGCAGGTACAGGGACCAGGGTTCAATCCCAGGGCCTGCCGTGCCCCACCCCCTGGGACACATTGAGACAGCTATTGAGACTGGGTGTGACGGTGCACGCCTGTAATCTCAGCTCTTGGGAGGCTGTAAACAGGCAGATCACTAGGAGTCCAATCTAGTAGTGAGACCCTGAACACCCTAGAGACACTTCCCTAAAATAAAAAAATTTTAAAAAAGAGTGCACATGTCTCAAACTTGAATTATCCTAACACATATCTCAGGCAGTTTTTCCAATTTCTTTGTATGGGCATAGTCTGAAGGTAACTTTCATCGCAGAAATGTCTGTGTCCTTTCCTTAAGCTGCAAGCTGTGAGAACATTACAGAAAATAGTGGGATAATATAAAGGTAGAATTACTTGATATGCCACATAGTTATCACATAATATTACAGATCTAAATGATTTGAAAAATTCTTCTGAAGAATGCCATACTCAATTGCTGAGGAAAGCAAAGCAGCATAAAATTTTACAGCTGCCACAAGGTAAGGTAGATTTTGAGCATAGATCATTCAGTTGTAGCTTCTGGTACAATTTTCCTAGTAGATAAGAAATGCAGTTCTCGCAAAGATATGACATGTTATCTTTGCATAGCAGTAAGGGTCTGCAGTTTCAAGCTGAAGTGAATGAACTGAACAGAGCTGTGTTTTCCCTTATAAGTCAGTGCCATCATAAACTAGTCCCATCCTTAAAAAATGAAAAATGAGAAATTTTGAATCTTCTGGAGAAGTCTGTAAGACAGTTGTATGGAAACAAAATAAGTAGGAATTACTACAATTTTCTGAATGTATCTACAGGACTGATAACTTGTGTTACTGAGAGCTTACCTTGTCTTCTTTGTTTATAATGCAAACTTACACAGAACAGAAACCATGAGCACAACGAATTGGTGGATTTCTCCAGTATCGATAGCATCTACACATGTCCACTAAAATGAAAAGATGGAAACAAAGGCCAAAGCAGAACTGGGATAATTTTCATAAAGTGCAAATCATTTAACTGCCTGAGGATTTTTCCACAGTTTTCTTTAGTTGACAAGGACCACCTGAATGCTGGGGTTGTCTTGATTTTTTAATGCATTTCTGAGTTAATGTATTTATTTCACAGATATTTTCTGAATGTCTATTATACTTACAAATTATTTTGGATGCAAAAGATATTGAAATTAAAAAGTAACTTCTTTTCTTGTGCAAATTATACAGAGCAGGTAAATGTGAAAATTAGGGGGTTTTTTGTTGTTGTTTTTTTATTTTTGTGCAGGGTCTTACTAACAGCCCAAATTCATAGTGATCCTCCTGATTTCTGCCTCCCTAGTGCTGGGATTACAGGCAGGTGCTACCACACCTGGACTCCATCACTGGCTCAGTGTGCTCAAGGGAGGGGCTGGCATGGCATGCAGAGCCATATGTGGAAATTAATACATTAATGTCTAGCGTTACATAAAGCCTGTTAAATATGAGTATACATATACACAATAATGCAGCATGAAATTTTGTATCCTCTAAAAGGTATATGCTGAGATTTAGCCTAAAGTGATGTATCTCTGACTAGATAATGAGGGAAGAGTTTTCATGAATAGCCTTGGTAACAGAAGCCTAAAGGTCGTGGTTCACACTTCCACAATGAAGAACACACCATTCATGAGGAGCAGGCCCTCAGCAGTCCCTGACTCTGTTGGTTTCTTGATCTGGGAGTTCTTGGACTGCAGAACTGTGAGCAATACATATCTATTATTTATAAATTGCTCAGTCTATGGTAGATTACTCCAGCATCCCAGATGGACTAAGACAATAGAAAGTAAGAAAGTAGGATACATCGGGGCCAGGAAGATGGATCAGTGGAATAAGCACTTTTCTGGCAAGCGCCAGGGCCTGAGTTCAATCCCAGGTTCCATAAAAAAAAAAAAGAAAGTAGGATAAATAAAAAGGAATATCTCTCTTCTTTTTCCTATTTTTATGGGGAAGAAAGAAATAGTTTCAGACGTGGGGCCTTTACTCTGAATTACATCCTCATCTCTATTTTGTTTGGTCTTGTTATTGCTGTTGTTTTTAAATTATGAGTCAAGGGTTGGCTAAGTAAGTCACTAATTTGCCAAGACTGAATTGGGAAATTGAAATTCTCATGCTCCAGCCTCCCGAGTGCCAGGGCCACAAGCATATGATTCATATTTTAAAAGATCAGTCTTGCACTCAGTGCATGACAAATGCGCTCTGGAAGTGTAAAGTGAAACTGGAAAAGCAATCAGGGGATTCCTCTAGTGGTATCAGGGCTGTGATAGTGGTTATATCACATAGGATGGGCAGATTGGAGTATTATGAAAATATGGAAGATGGAACCACTGGTCATAGATTGCATACAAGTAGTGAGAAACAAGCACTCAAAAGCATCATCTAGTTCATGGCCTGAGCCTTTTACCAAGGTGCAAAACACTTGAGGAGGGTGAAGTTTGGAAGATGATAAAACCTAGAGTTTACTTGAGACACGGACATTTTGATGTCAGATATCTAAGGAGTAATATTGACTGAACAATTAATAGAAAAGAGTGAAGATTCAAGAATTGGCTACACATAAAAATAAACCAGCGTCAGCATATGGAATGGAGAGAGGCAGGAACCAGATTCATCGAGAAAGCTCAATGAAAGGAATAGCAGGAAAGTTAATAGATGGTACGTTGTAAGGCTTACAGCACTCAGCCTTCATCGTGCTCCGTGCTTCCTAACATACACTCGGGCACGAGGCTGCTCACAGGGCTTTCTCAGTCCTGTCTAGAGCGTGGAGCCCTTGGCTGGGGCCATTGCCATATCTGACAACAGATCCCAGATGGAGAAAGCAGGCTTTCTATACAGCACCTGTGACTGGCTCATCCAGCTGGTGGGAGTGGCAAAGGCATTAAGTGGTAAGTGGTAAGGGTGTCCTCCCTTAGAAGACCGAGATTAAACCTTGCCATCATCCCCTTAGTGTCTGAACATCATTCTGAAAAGAAGCTCTTGGACTTAACAGTATGGACAGTGCCTGGAGAGCGGCGACAAGGGAAGCTGTCATCCACAAAATGAGCACCTCCCCCAGGGACCTACAGCTTGCGCTGAAGTCTGATGTTCCACCAACCCATTTTCTTCCTTAGGATACCCAAGCATCATTGTCCTAAACATAGTCACTCTGATACCTCACTGATCCTTTTCTTCAATTTTAGATAGTTTTTAATTGATTTATATACACATGGATGTCTTGGATCCCATTCTGCAGGTGCCATCAAATATTTCTGCGTGTTTTCTGCTGTGGATTTTATCTTTATTAAGATATAATTTACAAATAAAAATATATTTATATATTTAGATTCTTAAATATAATATATATGAATTGGAAAATGATTAAATCAAAGGTATCTATAGTAAATCCTCAGAATTCATTTATTCTGTACCGCATTTCAGTGTTTGTCGATCTCCCACTCCATAGATCTTGGCAACCACTACTCTACTCCCTGTGAATTTACTCTTTTAGATTCCATGTACAAGTGAGATCATGCAGT
>PVKA01029901.1:0-27938 GCA_004027165.1 Ctenomys sociabilis
TATAGTGTGCCTGGGGAGAGTCACATGAAGAGAAAACTTTCTCTCAAGCTCTCACAGAGAGCAATCTGGTCAAGCATTGGCTGTGACTCATCCACATGGATGACACAGACAAAGGAACTACAGAATAATGTACAGGACTACAAGATAAACCCTGAGAGGACTTCAATGACCACACAGGAAATATAAAGTTCTTGTGTTGATATATAAGTCTTGATCTATCTAGATCTTAACCATCCAGCAGAAAAGTATAAAAATGAAATATACATCGTGGGGCCATAATATTAAGCTGAGCTGTAAATGGCTATGGTCGACAATTTCTTTGAATAACTCACTATTGTTGTAGAATGCTGGACTGTGTTGGATTGTGGTGTCGAGTTCAAGCACCTAAGTTAGTTGAATGTCAATGGAATGCCCATCTTTGACAGGTGTAGACAAAGGAAGGGGTGTAGAAAGAAAAAATCATGATGTGTGTGTATTTTTGAAATTTTAAAACACAAAGAAAGTGGAAAAGATGATGACATAATTAAACTGGTGTGGAATAGGTTAATCCACAATTGAGTTACTGTTATACTCAGCAGTCACCCTCATGGAAGTATTACACTAATATTGCCCTTCTGTTATTTCTGGACATGAGATTAGACATAAAAAGAAAGAGCTATTTTTTCTTATATTCTATTACAGATATTAACCTTCAAAGTTTGTCTTTTTAAATCTAATTTTAACATTACACACATTATAATACTCTAATCATGATTCTGAATTATAAATTATATAATTTTAGCTTTATACAAACCAGAGGAAAGAAAAATACTAAAATTAAATACGCTCAGATGGGTAGAAATTATTTGAGTGGATATTTTCTTCATTCTCCTCTTAGATTACCTTTAAAGCAGAACAGAAACATTTTGCACTTCAAAACATCACATTGCTTGAACCTCTCTATATATTTTGCTAAGCTATAAAATAATTGCTTAATGAATATCCCATATTTATATTATATTGTTTTCTAAAATATACTCATCACTGGCAATGTTAATGAAGGCAAAAGACCCCACTTCAAATTCTTATCAAATTTGATATAATAAGGAACATTCAACCAATCTGTTGTATTGAGTATGTATAAGTACTTGCATATGAAACATTAACATCCAACATTCCGTGTTCAGTAATTATTTGCACTCATTCAGATTTAAAGACCAAAGTAAGAAGTCTCTGTGCTTTAACCTCAGTCTATTATCAGTCCAGTAGAAATGGATTTAAAAAGAACATCACCAATGTTTTTTATTTAATGATGAGAATACTACAAGAACATAAATATCTTATAGATGCTACGTGGGAATATATAAGTTTTAAATATCATCACTAAGCTTTCTTTCTGAGTAATTCTTTTTTTTTCTTTTCTATTTCCAATGACACACCTGCTTTCCCTTCCACTATGATCAAAGCTTCAGCTTTTGACACATAACACTATCTAAAATTTACCCTTAAAGCTTATTTTTCATCACCTTTTTCTTGCTTTTATTTGGTTTTGTTCCTCATTTGAATTTTCATACCCATGTGCTTGTATGTCCTTATGTATGTCAATAACTCTGTGGTTATATAGTTACATGGGAGAGTTCGTCTTGTGTTGCTGTAACATAAAACCTCAGCCTGTGTGCCTTATCAGTAAGTACGTTTGCTTGCTTCACAACTCTGGTGTCCAGCAGATACAAACAGCAGAGTATCGGTGTCTCACAACTATGTGGAAAAAGAAAGCAAAATACACACTGAAGAAATGACCACATGCAAAGCGTGGCTTCATATTAACACAATATTTCTAAAAAGTTATTTTATGCAAGACCCAATCCACTTTGGTAAACCAAAGTGAATCTTGACTTAAAGATACAGTATTTACTGCTAAGCTCCGATTTTTAAATGCTCCGCCATCACACTCCTGCCTTTGTGGAGACCAATTTCCCAGCACAAGAACTTGCAGAAACCTGATCATATTAAAGCCACAAAAATGAGAAAGGCCTGGCCAGATTGCTCACGTGACTAAAGCACATGCTTAGGCAAATGCAGGGACCTAGGTTCTATCACCATTGTCTGGTGGTGGCACTGACCCTGGGGCACACAGAGACAGCAACTGAGACTGGATGTGGTAGTGTGCATCTGTAATCTCAGTGCTTGGGAAGATGAAAAACTTGAGAATTACTATGAGTCCTATCTACATAGTGAGACCCTGTAGACCCTATACTAAATACAGAAACAAAAAAATCCACAAAAATGCTCTTCCATGTGCCTCATATATTTTTATCATTTGATAAACAGGTTCAACATAATCTTTTCTAAAATAATTGGTATTAATTTTTATGGGCTATATTTTTATTCTCTAATCATATATCTATTCAAACTGTTTCTGTAAACAGGACAAAAAGCAACTCTCTCTTTGTTAAAGACATCCTATCCTGTACTCATATTGTTAAGGTAAGACTACTTGATTTGTAGTATGAGGAAAACTGCTCTTTCTTTCTTTCTTTCTTTCTTTCTTTCTTTCTTTCTTTCTTTCTTTCTTTCTTTCTTTCTTTCTTTCTTTCTTTCTTTCTTTCGTCTGGAAAGCACTTATGGCACTAAGCCATCTCCCCTGCTCAGAAATTGCCTTTTAGAAATTAGGAGACTAACAGAAATAACGAGGAAAACTACTTCATGTCATGACGTGATGGAGAAAATTAAGAAATGTTTGATAGCCTATAGTCATTATCATATTTTCTCAGGTTGTATCAAATCTCTTCTTACTTTTCTCTAAACTAATACATGCAAAGAAGTTTATCACATGATTTTTCCAAGGTTATATATCATATATAGTACAATAAAATTACAAGTCAACCTTACTGGATGAGTGAATAAGTGAAGTGGACATCTGTAACCGTAAAGCAAATTATCTTGCCTAAAGTGATTTGTGCAGAACACTAAATTCAGAAATGCATTGTTTTGACATTAGTAGCACCAAAAATATTTGAATATGACAGATATTTCTACTTGGAGAATAATCTTCAAACAAATAATAGAGATGCTAGTTCATATTGGATTTGAAAAGGTAAGATGGGAAACATTTTCAAACACTAGCTAAAAACTTCTCCTCCAGGCAATGAATTTTAGTCTGTGATTTGTGTTTTAAGAGCAATTTTCTGTATGTGTAATAGCAAATCTACACAAACAGTAGAATTTTGTAAACATTAGAATAGTTTATTTTTTCACTGATGACTTAATTATTAGTACTTAAATGGAAATACTTTGTAAGGGGAATAAGATATTGAAGCTCATAAATTCACAGGTAAGCACAGATACAAAACATTTACCTTTCAGTTATGTAATCATAGGGTACATTAGCGATGTATATATACCTTCAAAAAAGATTAAATTTGATTGTCAATTTGGTCATGTTAAGAAAATGCTAACGATTTGGTAGGGTATATTTCTGTGAATATCTAAATGAGCTATGTAGGTATAAACCTGAGAACTATGATTTCTTTCTAAATATTTTATGTATTTGGTACAGGATCTCACTACTCAATTCAGACTCAAAGTAATCCTCCTGTTTCAGCCTCCCCAGTGCTTGGATTACAGGCATGTACCACCACCAGTCTGGGTGGCAGGCTTTGCATGCTCCAGGCAGGCCCAGTACAGCATACGGCACTGGGGATGGAACCAGGGTCCTTGTGCTTGTCTTGCAGGAGGTTAGACCACTGAGCTATCCTCATGGTCCAAGAAAACTATAGTTCATCTTGTTTCTCTTGTTTTCTGTCACTCTCTGATTCTACTCTGTGGTGATCAAGAACAAAATAAGATTGCCCCACCAGGCCTTTTCACCATGAAGTTTCTAACTTTGATTGTCCATAACTACTTGTCCATGGACTGAAACATTTGAGAACATCATCCAAATTAAACATTTCCTTCAAGTTTCATGTGTTAAGCATTTTGTCCAAGAAAATCAATGGGAAATTCAGTGTCAGGGGTGGGATAATAGATGTCACTACACCTGCGGATACGGCTCATCTGCTTTTGGAATGGATTTGTGCCATATTCAGAAAGGTTTAGAGATGGAGGCAAGTGAATCTCTAGAATGATATAAGCAAAGAATGAGGGGCACTATGTATTTTAGGTGCAAACGAGCAGATTCCCAGTAAAATTGTGGAGAATACAGGCCAGGCTCATGAGGTTTCAAATAGACATGAGAACTCTGTTAGGAATTTGACCTTATGCATATTACCTTGTAACAAAAAATATTTATACAACTATCAATATGTTAAGATTTTATGTGAGATTCTCTAAAAGGCGTCATGCCTAATTAACCAGATGGAAGATATTTTAAGACAGGACAATGTACAGGCTGTTTTCTAAACATAAGTATCAATGTATACTTTCTGTTGTGGATAAATGCGCTCCAAAAGCCCATGTCTTGAAAGTTTTGTCCCCTAAAGGTGCATCGAGGATGCTGCATAGGGCAAGAGGTCACAGCACCAAGGGGAGCGGCCTTGCAAGGATCGTAAGGCTGCCTGCACTGTCATCTTCCCTGTTCCTTATTTCTCTGATGTAGAGATTTGCTCCACTGTATATTCCTCTCAGAACCACCCAGCACCACTGTTACCGACCCCAGGCAAAAATTTCATACTCTCTTGGACACAATTCTCCAAAATCAGGAGTTAAAATGAAACTTTTTTCTTTATAAGATTGTTTTTATAGTAACATGAAGCTGATTAACACACATTTACATATAATAACAATAATTCTTCCATGCTAACAATCTCTTCCACAAAGAAAAAATCATCATTTCATTTTCAGTTTCATCAAATTATAGTGTATGATTAAAGCAATAATTTCAAGTTCTTTCACCAGAAACATCAGTTTCATTTGGGAGCTCATTTCAAATGCAAATTTTCAAGCCTTACTCAAGAATCATTAAATTAGAAACTTTGGAATGAGATCCCATTAGTCAGTACTTAACAAGTCTTTGCAGTAATTCTGATACATATTTAAAAAATAGTACAAAATTAAAAAGATGAATATTAATACCTAAATACCATGAAGTACTCAAGGTGCCCTGGGGTAATAATGCCCAGGAGTAGGACTGTTCCAGAGACCTCCAACCTCAGTGATTCTTGGGTAATAAACTCCAGGTTGGTAAAACTGCACTCAAGTAAGACCAACACATAAGATTTTACAGCAAAGTCACGGTACAGATTTTCCTGAAGTCTTAGGACCTGAAAGCCATTCCAAGTATATCTGGAGGCATGACTTCCTGTCAATTAAGCTTATTCTACAACCTTAAGATTTAATGTTTGCACTGTTCGGTTTTGAACTTGTCTATGATTTATTGTACTTTGTTTCTTTTTCACTTCTCTATTTTTGGAAGCAAAATATCTAAGCTACACTGGTCATACCATTGTATTTTTGAAAATCCAAACTTGTTTGATAACATAAATTCACAGCTCAAGAATAATTTGTTTCAAGACTTATATCTTAAGTTTTCTCATATCTTCTTTAGAGTACATTTATGTCCTCTAAATAATTAAATTCTATGAGAATTTAATTCAGACTTTAATATTGATGCTGTACCAAAACTTTTGAGTAAAAAGAGATGGGAAAAAGCATAAGACATGAACTTAGAAGCTGAAATATTCAGCCTCATAACACACCAATGCCCTGAAAACTAAATCTCTGTGCAGAGTGATCAGTAAAATTTATGAGCTTCTGATGTATAGAATTTTAAGACAATAATTGAGTGCTGCTTTTAAGACTAGGTTTGGATAATTTGGTATGCAGCAAGAGAAAACTAACATATACTCATTATGAAAAACCACTGGCTCTTCAAGATCTTGATAGACTGTATACATTTAATTAAGAATGACAATGAAGGGACAGGGAGATGTCTCAGTGGAATAAGCACTTTCGTGGCAAGGGCAAGGGCCTGAGTTCAATTCCCAGTTCTACCAAAAAAAAAAAAAAAAAAAAAAAAAAGAATGACAATGAAAAATTAATTTGAGAGGTCAAATTAATTATTGTACAATGACAATAATTGATATCTGTCCATTCATGATTTGGATCCTAATACAGGATCCTAAATCAGATACAGAATGAAAAGATCAGATCCTAAATCAGATACAGAAAAAAATGTTTTATTAAAAATATAGATTCAGAAATTATACTTCTTTTAACATAAACGGTACTTGTATTCATCTAGTAGTGGAGTGGGATTGTTATATATGTTAACTTAGAATTAAAATACATAACTTGAATAAACTTTTAACCTTGTCTAAAATCTTATATTAATGAGTAAACTATAGAAGAAAGGGAAGCTATGCACTGGATATGACAAAACATATGTTTAAATAGGGTAATTAAAATTATAAATTATATTCACAGATAAATGACTAGATTTATCCTTTATCTATAAGGATAAAGAAAATATACTGCGTCGTCCAGAGCTCCTGTCCCCAAGACCACTGAGCAAGCGAGCAAGCTGTCACCCGAGATCAAATTGCCCTGCAACATCATGGAGCCCATGAGCCCAAGCCCACCGAAATGGTGGGAATCTTTCCCAGTCTCCCAGCAACTCCACATGAACCCGGTTCGGTGAGTGTGTGGGAGAGTCTTTGGCTTCCCTCCTCATGCTCTGCACCATCCTGAGCCCAGCCCCCAAGATCGCCATGCAAATGACAATTTTTCTGAATCTCAAGCCACTGCAACCACCTTCTCTCAGTCTGGTGAATATGTGGGAGAGCTTCTGAATGCCCCAGTGCTCCCTGGAACAAGGGCACAGCAGAGGGGAACCACAGGCTCACAGTTGTACCAGAAGAGTTGAAACAAAAAGGAACTGAACACAACAGCTAAGTATAGGCCAGGCATAACTGGATATTCTCAAACTTAATACGCTGGCAGCCGAATCTCATAACACGCTAAAGTCATAACTGCACCAAAGCTCTATGCCAAAGGTCAGAGGTCAGTGCTATACAAAATAACAAAGACAAGGAGCAAAAGGCAATCTCAGGTCTTGAGTCTACCAATAAGTGCAGAGGACATTAGCTTAGATGAAACAAATGAATTAACAGAGGTTGAAGCAAAGAAACAGCAGCAGAAAGGTATAGAGGAACTCAGACCAGAATTAATGTCTCAAATAAAAAAGGAAATTTTTGAATACACAGCATAGGAAGTAATAAATCAAATTCAGAAATATATGGGGGAAACCTAATGCCCACCCAGAACAAGTTAAGAGAACACTATTCCAGCTGAAACATATGAATTAACAGCATCGCAAGCAAAGAAACAACAGCAGAAAGGTAAACAGGAACTCAAAGAAGAAATAATTTCTGAAATAAAAAATGAATTCTTTGAAATAATAGCATCTGAAGTAGAGAATCAATTCCAGAAATACATAGAGCAAACATGATCTGAAAAATTCTCTGCAGTAAGAGTTAATAGGTTCCTCTAAAGAAGACATTGATTAAAAAAAAGAGGAGATTAGAAATATGATAGATTCTATGAATGAGCAATACAGAAAAGAAATAGAGCACATGAAGCAGAGACAAAGAGATATAGAAGAACTTAAAATCTCAATCACGAATCTACAAAACCATTTGAGTGAAAGCGAAGACAGAGTTGACAGAAGACAGATCTTGAGGACGCTGGCAGAGCTAGTGAGAAAAGGTAAGAAAGGATCTCTTAAAAACAACTAGGATGCAGGAAAGAATAATTCATCACCACCAAGATGATGCCAAGATGAAAAATGTGAGACTAATAGGCACCAATGAGAAAGAAGGAGTCAATACAAATGATATAAAAAGAATATGGGCAGAAGTAATAGCAGAAAACTTCCCAAATATGAGAAAACAATTCAACATTCAGGTAACCGAAACATACAGAACACCAAATAACTTCAACCCAAATAAAAACACACAAAGACATACAATAGTCAAGATTCCAGAAATCCAACACAAAAATAATATACTCAAAGCTTCTGGAGGAAAGAAGCAGATCACATTCAAAGGAAAAACCACTAGAATTAAAGCCGACTTCTCTACGTAAACCATGAAGGCAAGGAAAACATGGAGCAGAGTTCTTCAAGTCCTCTATGAAAACAAATTCCTGCGAAGACTACTATACACAGCTAAACTCTCTTTCAAGTTTAATGGAGAAGTGAAATACTTCCATGACAAAGAAAACTAATGAATTTTATGATGACAAAGCCATCCCTACACATGCAACTGAAAGATGTCCTAGAGAGAGAACACAATGACCAGAACTCCATGAATAAAAACAGAAGGAACCCACTAATTAGCATAAACAAATAAACAGAGACTAAAAAGGAGTAAACAACAGCAGGTAAATATCATTACAGTCATAAGCAAGCACATTTCAATTATAACCATCAATGTAAATGGACTCAATTCACCAATTAAGAGAATTAAACTGGCACAGTCAAATAGGAAAGAAAATCCAACAATATCTTGTATACAAGAAAAACAATTAACTCAAAATGATATTCATAGGCTTAAAATCAAAGGATGGAAAACAATACTACAAGCCCCAGCACCTCAGAAAAAAACAGGAATAGCAATTCTATTCTCAGACAGTCTCAACTTCAAGGCAAGAATGACCAAACGACACAAAGAAGGCCACTATATATTGGTCAGGGGAAAATTTCAAGAGTAAGAGGTAACACTCATAAATATTCATGCACCAAACACAGGAGCACCCATCTATGTAAGACAAATCTTAATGGACATGAAAAATCCAATATCCAAGACCACATTTCTTAAGAGGCGACCTTCATACCCCCTTATATCAAAAAGATAGATCAACCAGACAAAAAAATCAGCAAAGAGGTAGCAGAATTGAACCAGAGCTTGGAAAAATGGTCCTGGTGGACATAAACAGAGATTTCCACCCAACCACAGCTTAATATACATTTTTTTCAGCTGTACATGGGTCACTTTCTAAAATAGACCACATACCAGTCCATAGGTCATGCTTAATTGTCTGCAAGAAAACAGAAATTATCCCATACATATTATCTGACCACAGTGCAATGAGACTGGAAATAAATGACAAAAGAAACCAGAAAATCCTACTAAATTTATGGAAATTAAACAATACCCTACTCAGGATTCAATGGGTCATGAAGAAATTAAACAAGAAGTTCAACAATATCTACAATCCAATGAAAATTCAACCAAAACTAACCAGAATTTATGGGATGTGATGAAATCATAGCTATGAACTCATACATTAGAAAAACAGAATGGGAACAAATGAACACCCTAATGTTGCAACTCCAACATCTAGAAAAGGAAGCGCAAACCAAAGCCAGAGCTGAAAGACAGGAAGTAGTCACAAAGATTAGAGCAGATATTAACTCAATTGAGATGAAGAATAAAGTTCAAATAATCCACAAATCAAAAAGCTGGTTCTTTAAAGACTAAATAAAGTTGATAAGCCCCTAGCTAACCTGTTCAAAAAGAGGAAAGAAAAATTTCAAATACAAGCAATAAGGAATGAAAAGGGTTAAATCACCAGACCCAGTGGAAATTCAGAAGATTATTAATAGCTATATTGAGAATCTTTACACTCATAGAATAGAATACACAGAAGAAATGGACAGGTTCCTAGGAAGGCACAAATTACCAAAAACTGAATCAAGAAGACATAACAACTCTTAATTAGCCAATGACAGCCAACAAATTACAAAACATGATGAAAATCCTATGGACAAAGAAAAGTCCAGGTCCTGGTGGATTAACAGCTGAATTCTACAAGAAATTTATAGAAGATATAATCCATACACTCCTGAAACTCTTCAAGGAAATTGAAAAGGAAGCAGTCTTCCCAAAATCATTTCTGAGGCAAGTATTATACTGATTGCAAAACTAGGGAAAGGGACACAAAAAAGAGAACTACAGGCCAATCTCCTTCATGAACATAAATGCAAAAATCTTTAATAAAATCCTAGCAAACAGAATACAGAAAGTCATCAAGAATATCATACAGCAAGAAAAAGTAGGATTTATTCCAGGGATGCAAGGATGGTTCAATATTCAAAACTCTATAAATGTAATAAACTATATCAATGGACTGAAATCTAAAAATCACATGATCATCCCAATGAATGCAGAAAAATCTTTTGAAAAAATCCAACACTCATTCATGTTCAAAGTCCTACAGAAAATTGGAATAGAAGGCTTCTACCTCAATTTGATGAAAGCCATCTATGACACCCCAATGGCTAATATAATTCTAAATGGGAAAAAAATGAAATCTTTTACTCTTACATCTAGTACAAGCATGTCCTCTATCACTCCTCCTATTTAATATTGTTTTGGAATCATTAGGCACAGTGATTAGACAAGAGGGAGAAATGAAAGGAATAAGAATAAGTAAAAAAGTTAAATTAATAGTATTTGAAGATGACATGATTCTTTACTTGGAAGACCTAAAAAATTCCACCAAGAAGTTACTAGAATTGATACAGAAATTCAGTAGCATAGCAGGATTCAAAGGCAGTACTCAAAAGTCAACAGTATTCCTCTATACAGATAACAAATACACTAAGAAGGAAACTATGGAAACAATACCCTTTACAAGAGAACTACAGAAAAGGAAATATTTTGGAATTAACTTAACCAAGGAAGTGAAAGACCTTTCATGGAAAATTGGAGTACCCTAAGTAAAGAGATCATAGAGGATTTCAGAGAATGGAAAGATATTCCATTCTCCTGGATAAGAAGAACCAACATTGTGAAGATGGCCATACACCCAAACTTGTACAGATTTAATGCAGTTTCTATTAAACTGCCACCAACATACCTCCAAGACCTAGAGAAATCATTCCTAAAATTTATTTCGAACCAGAAAACACCTAGAATAGCAAAGGCAATCCTGACCAACAAAGATAAGGCAGGAGGCATCACAGTTCCCGACATAAAATTATACTACAAAGCCATTTTGATAAAAGCAACATGGTATTGGCAACAAAATAGACCTGAGGATCAATTGAATAGATTCAGAGACACAGAGGCCTCTGCGAACACTCTCAGCTACCCGATCTTCAACAAAGGTGCCAAACATGCTTACTGGAAGAAAGAAAACCTCTTTAACATATGGTGCTGGAAAAACTGGCTTTCTAAGTGCTGAAAACTAAAACTTGAACCAGGTTCATCACCATGCACTATACTAAAGTCAAAATAGATTAAAGATCTAAACATTAAAACAGAAACACTCAATCTCCTGCAAGAGAAAATAGGAGGAACTCTTGAAGATAAAGGGGTAGGCAAATATGGATTCACTAGGGAAACACTTGAAAGAATTAACAACTGGGATCAAGTCTTCTTAAGAATTTCTACATGTCAAAAGAAATTGTTAACAAAGTGAAAAGACAACCCACCAATTTTGAAAAAATCCTAATAGGCACTCAGACAAAGGTCTGCTTTCCAGAATACATAAAGAACTAAGATAAATTAGGACCCCCAAATTTAAAGACCCAATCCAGAAATGAGCATCTGAAATGAATACACACTTCTCAGAGAATGAAATTAAAGAAGTAAATAAATATATGAAAAAATGCTCCATATC
Source organism: Ctenomys sociabilis (assembly GCA_004027165.1). Classification (NCBI taxonomy): domain Eukaryota; kingdom Metazoa; phylum Chordata; class Mammalia; order Rodentia; family Ctenomyidae; genus Ctenomys; species Ctenomys sociabilis. The sequence continues at coordinate 11,605 of PVKA01029901.1, forward strand.
ACTGGTCATCCATGAAATGCAAGTTAAAGGAACACTGAGATACCATCTCACTCCAGAAAAAATGGCTATCGTAAGTAATCAACCACCAACAAATGTTGGAGAGGTTGTGGGGAAAAGGAAACACTTCTCCACTGCTCTTGGGAATGTAGACTGGTGCAACCATTGTGGAGATCAGTGTGGAGACTCCTCACAAAAGTAGGACCTGAAATTCCATTCAAGCCGGCTATCCCCCCTACTCAGAATTTTTCCAGAGGAATTGAATACATCATATCACAGTGATATATATGTATCTATGTTTATAGTAGCACAATTTGTGATAGCCAAATCTTGGAAACAACCAAGATGTCCATCACATGAGGAATGGTTGAAAAACATGTGGTATTTCTATGCAATGGAATATTACTCAGGTGTAAAGAATAATAAACTTGAAGTATTTATATTGAAGTGGATGCCACTTGAACATATACTCATAAGTAAAATAAACCTGATATATATGTGCAAATCTAGTATGGTCTCCATAGAATAAAAAGTGAAAAGAATAAATATAAATAGGTATAGCAACAAATAAAAAGAATTTAGTCAGAAAGTTAAGGTAAACTGAGCTGCATGTATTGCAGGGTACTAAAGAGCTTCTCGTCTGGATGGTTAACAACCTAAGTTCACAGATCAAAAATTGGAGAAACAGAAGGGCTCCAAGATCTGCCAATATTTTATCCATAACCTTTCAAGTTCAATGAAGACTCAGGACATAGGAGAACCTGTACTGTAACATCATGGAACTCAGTTGTGCCCCAAATTTTCTGATCAAGGAGATTATGGAGCCACAAAGAAATGCAATCGATGATCTATAGTGTGCCTAGGGAGAGTCACATGGAGAGAATACTTTCTCTCAGGCTCTCACAGAAAGCAAACTTGTCAAGCAATGTCTGTGACTCATTTACGTGGCTGATACTGACAAAGGATCTACAGAGACAGGTACAGGGGTACAGGATAAACCCTGAGGGAATTTGACTGACTTCATCAGATACAAAAGCTACATTTTTTGTTATATAGGTCTTGCTCTATCTTGGTCTTAACCATCCAGCAGAAAAGTATAAAAATGAGGTATATAAAATGAGACCATAATAGTAAGTGGAGCTGTAAATGGCTGTAGGCAACAGCTTCTTCAGATAACCCTCTAGTCTTTTGGACTGCTGAACTGTTTGATTATTTCGTTGAGTTCAGGCACCTATAATAATTGAATGACAGCGAAATGCCCATCTTTGCCATAACAAACAAAAAAGGGGATACAAAGGAAGAACCATTCTGTGTTTGTATAAACAGTACAGTTAGGATAAATATGCAGTACTTTTGGATAATTATATGAGAAGCAAGATTTGCACTAATAGTGTTTGAATAGAATATTCTGTCAGCTTCTTGTACTATAGACAACCACTCGGAAGATAACAAGACAGAAAGTATTAGTTGTTGAAACTGTACTATAATTCAGCTTTAAAAATAAGATAAATATACAGCTACATTCTCTTAATAAATTGATTATAGATATCTGCTCTACTAGTGTTTGTAAGTAGAATATCAGGAATACACCGTGTGTGACAAAAAGCACTACAAAAACAATATGCAACGTGTTAATTATTGAATCTGTCCTGCCAATTTGATTTGAAACTCTCTCATTGCTATCTGTTCTCCAAGGAAATAAAAAAAGAAAATATGAAAAATAAATCTGATATTTTTTTAATATGAAAATCAATCAATTATTCTTAAATTTAGTCAATTACAGAGAGTGAAGCACAGGAAGAAGTAAGTTCTGCTGTTGTTCTCCTTTAACTCCCAGTATTCTGGGCCTCTTTGTGATGTCATCACTCTACATCACTGATCTGACCTTACTTACAATACATACGTTCTGGCCAAGACATAGGTGGGAAAAATGTCAGTACCAAGATTGTAAGTTCCTTTGTCACATTTTGTTTTAAAATAGCCAAATACTTTACTTAGCTTTATATTGTTTGTTCTGCAACGATGTTTACTGCATTATTGTTATGCCATCCACAAGCACAAGAGAGACTGTGTGTAACCAGACACCCTCATTCTCAGGCAGCATTATAGGCTGTTTTGATCTGAAACTTAGTTCACTGCTTCACCAAAATGGTGATTTAGGGTGTTTTTTTTAATTGATTTGTAAGCCTTCTGCAATTTCTTTTTGTATTGTATACCTGAACATAGCAAATTAGAGAATTCACAACTCTTAAGGAAAATTATCTCACGAGCATATACTTTGAATTTTCTGGGATCTGGTCTTGAACATATCATAGTGAATAAGGAAGGATACTGAGCTCTAACTGGTATAAGTAGGGGTGTTCAACCGTGAGCCCTGAGAAACCCAAAAGAAGACCAGCCAATCTTTAATCCTATCTCCCTCGATTTCCATCTCTCCACAGGATCTCATATTGATTACATGTTAGGCTTCTATTGCTGCATAGCACACTATTTTAATCTTAGTCATAAAAGCAACACATGATTATTATCTTGGACTTCTATATGGCAGAGGTTCAGAGGTTAAGTTGTTCCCTCTACTTCAAGATTCATTGTTCAGGTTACTTTGTCTCACAAACTAAAGCTCCTCCATGCTCAGCACTTTGTGAACCTAATTTTTCAGCTTCCAGGTTCCTGCATTATCACCCCATTTTCTAGCTGGATGATGATGACAGAGGGCAAAATGCACTCAGTATACAATAAGTTTCTGCAATATAAAATAAGTTATTTGGACATGACAAGACTGATGAAGGTAGTTTCCCTACTTTTATTTATTTTTTTTTAAATGAGAGGAAAAATGCATTTATGTAAAAGTTTTCATAGAAAAATGGTAAAGGAATGGAATTTTGAAAGTTACAAAAGAAGACATAGCTTTTAACAGTGCTTTTAAGGGGAAGATGAGCTATAAGCCTTGAAAATAAAATGGATTTTCATAGGTAGCGTTGCTTATTTCTTTATAATCAATCACTAAAGGTCAATTTTTAGTATCTTTGTCTTTTGTTGGGCTAGTCCTCTGTTCTAATATCTACCATGCCAAGATAATGTTATATCTTAATTACTTTAACATCCTGGAGCATCATTTAAAATCAGAAAATTATATTTTGATAGATGTCTACAATATTTATTTATTTAATTTGTATATATTTGGTACAAAGTCTCACCACTCAGCTCGGACTCACAGTGAACCTCCTGTTTTCAAGCTTCCCAGTGCTGGGATTACAGGTGTGCACCCCCACGCCCGGACTCAGTCCATGGCTCAGCACTGCCGGGCATAGGACCGGCGTGGCATGCGATGCCGGGGATCAAACCCTGGTCCTTGTGCTGCCTAAGCAGGCACTTGGTCTTCTGAGTTACCTCACTGGCCCAATGATATTTATTTTTAAATTAATAATTTTTATTTAAAAAATAAAAATTTTTAATTTAAATTAAAAATTAAACATCATTCTCCTCAAGCACTAGTCATTTAATCTGATGAAAACATAAAACTCTTTTTGCTATCATTTTAAGTAAACAGTTCATTCTCTTATCCACAGTCTCTTTATCTGCAACAGCATACCAAAACTTTTTATTCCAGTGTGGCTAGCCACTTAGCAAACCTTTGCTATTTCTACCTTCTCTCTAGTCCACTCAGCTTCTGGTAGCCACCATTATATCCTCAACTTCTGTCAGGTCAGTCATTTTCTGTTCACCTGTGACTGCACTCACCTGTCTGTGCTTCCCTTATTTCTTGTAATTCTGTGCTCTTCATCTGTATTACTTGCTCTTCTAATATTTCCAAATGCAGAGACAAATATTTTGTGAGATCATTCTGAAGTTTTGAAGGAGTCTGCTGTTCTAAAGTTCCTTCTTTGTACTGAATTTTCTGTGTCTCACAAATTCTCACATGTATTTCCATTTGTTTCAATAGACTATTAACTTCATTATGAATTAATTTTTATTAATTTTATTAGTGGATTTTGGATATAAAGATGATCATAATCATCATTGCAAATCTGTACCCATTCATGATATATTTTCATTCCTCTTTTTCCCCCAAATACCCTCTCTTCCCCACAAGCCATGTTCTCCTCTCTATTTACAAAGCTTTGCTTACATAATATGCATTTTTTAATCAGTTGTTTTCTTCCTTCACCAGTTAGCTCTTGAAAAGTAAGTAAATATCCATGTGTACAGATAGTCTTAGAGGGGACTGGGAAATACCTCAGTAAAATAAGTGCTTACCTGGCTAGCACAAGGATCTGTGTTCAATCACAGGTTCTGAAAAAAAAAAAAAGAATAAAAAGAAAAAGTCTTAGAAAAATCTCTTAGTATTGATTTCTAGGGATTTTGTTTTGTTTTGTCTTTTTGCATTGTGGTCAGAAAAAATTCAAGTTTTAAAAATCTGTTCATATTTATTCTGGTCCTATTCTAAGGCTTGGAGAATAATCAATATGCTATTAAATTAGAGTGCTTTATAGTTGTCTAGCTCAATTTGGCCTAGGGTGTAACTGAACTCTACCAATAGACTTCTTTCTTTATAATATGCTTTTAGGTCACTATACATTTTACATTTTATTACACTCACATCTCTTTTTGGTCTGGCAGGTAAAATTTAATGTGATTGGACATTGCAGAATGTACATTTGTCATATCCATTTAACAACGCTGATTATGTTTACGGATATTGAGCGTTCCATTATCAAATCATGTTCTCCTTCAACATGAAGAATGACTTATTTCTTTCAATCTCGAAATTTTTATTTCTTTATAGAATAAAATATAGTCTGGATTACAATAGTTAATAAAATGATTTAGCTCAGCCTCTCCTCCATGACACTACTTCATGTGTATTCTGTTGAAGTGGGAACACTTATGTATGCATCCCTACTTCAGTCCTACTAATTGGTTTTGAAACTGTCCCATTACTATTTGTTTCTCAATGAAATTATTTAAAAATAATAAATATCTGAGAGTTAAAATCTATTTAGCCAGGTGTCAGTGGGAAGTACTAATGTGCAACAATAATGATTAGAATAACTTTTGAGGATTAATTAAAATTTTTCCATTTTATATTATTAATAGCCAAAAAGTAAACTTTGGGACATATGACAACTATATTCCAGGTAAGAAACATTAAATGTCTTTTTAACTTTTATATTGTAAAATATGAAAGATTACTTTTGGAATTAAATGGTCATTTTTCATTCAAATGAGCAATCTAAAATTGACGCAGAATACAACTGATGATTGGTTTATTTTTTGAATTGTCTCTCTCATGGGGTCAGGGAACACTTTATACATTTTGTTTTAGATCTAATGAAGAATAAAAATATATAATCAATAATATACAGATGAAAATACTGTCATGTTAGAAGCCATAAAATTAAATAAAATCACAGCTGGAAAACATATAGAAATTGCCCAGTCTCTTACCCAACTTCCTTTACTACATTTCTGATAGAGTATGCCCAATTATGAATGGGAAAAAACATCCTTTCTACACAAGTCTAATTGAGTGATTTTATTACCAATTGATTTTCCTTCATATATTCAGCTTATATATGCCTTTCATTCTATATTTAAGCTTTATGATCCATATATTACCTTTAGAAAAACAATAGGAATCTTTTTACTTGCATATAGAAGTACTGAAAATACCTAAATACAGTCATGATAAACTTCATTACCTTCATTTTAACTTAAATATCCTTAGTCAATTTTGCTATAGTTCCCAACTAACTTCACCAAGGAACCATTCTGTAAAACTTTATGCCAGTTTCCTTTACTATGTATATTACTAATAGCAATCTTATTCTTAGGTCTATGACATTCACTTTTGCAGCTTAGAAAATAATTATTAACTCAAGGGATCACAAATCTCAGTACTTAGACTCAATCACACAATTACTAAATATTTTATGTGAAACATCATTGTACTAAGTACATTGGGGGCAAAGGAAGTGAGTAAAATCCCTTCTGTTCTTAATAAAATTGTATCTAGGAAAAAGAAAGAAACAATGAATTAAAGAAAACAAGAGGGGCTGGGGAGATGGTTCAGTAGAACAAGCACTTCCCTGGCAAGTGCAAGGGCCTTAGTTTAATCCCCGGTTCCACGAAATAAAGAAGACAAAAAAAACATAAAACATGATCCTAAAACTGAACTCTAAAACACTTTTTGTTCCTTTGTACAATGTGTACTACTTTCAGTATCTAGTTCTTAAGAATTTAACCATTTACTCTAAAATATATGTTATTTATGTCTTGTTTTAGTCAGTGAATTAAGCAAGAAGTCATGGAATCAGCAACACTTTTCCCTGGCATTTCCCAAACCACAACGGCCAGGAAAAAAAAGAAGAACAATACCTTCCCAAATGAACAAAAGTACAACTTCTGTAAGTGCTGAAATATCAAGGGTGAGGAAGATAACTCAGCAGCATAGGTGTCTGCCTGGCAATCAGAAGGTTTTTAGTTCATTCTCTGTATCAAAAAAATGATGCATCTCTTATTAATACATAATTACATTTAATAGTAAGCATGTAAAATCATACACAGTTGTTACACATAATGCCTCAGAGCTGACTGAAAAATTCTATGATGATAGAAATATTTTACAGCAGTCCTGTGAGGCTGAACACATGAAATAAGTCTAGTAAAATTGTGTTTTATTTATATTTAAAATGAACTTTAAATTAAGTATAGCTAACCAAAGTTTTATATATATATATATATATATATATATATATATATATATATATTTGGTTTTGTTGTATCTGTTTTATTTTGTTTCAATTTGTTTCCTATTTTTTTTAAACTATGATTAAGCTCAGGACCTTTAGTTTTCCAGGACAGTGCTTCAGCTGCTGAGCTATCTCTGCAGTCCTATTTTTAATTGCATATTTAATAATATACTTAAAAAACAATTCAAATCCTACTACTCAGATAAAGTCAATATATTTATCTCCACTTCATTTTACCATTTATGTCACATTAACTGTTTTCTCAGTTGTTTTTCATTGTATAGAATGTGTACCAGAGGCACTGAAATGGAAGGATTCTGTTTTCCAATTGATAACACACTCAAAAAATGTTCAGCATCAGGAGTAACTCCCAGATTGCAACTATGAAATTTCATTATACTCTGAGAAAATTTTAAAGCTTCCTTACCTCATATAATGTAGAAGATCCAGAGTATTAAATAATAAACATCTCACAATATTTCTGGAGTGCCCATGGCATAGAAAAATATATAAACCCAAATTTTAACATGAAATAATTCATTAAATCTTGTTTGTTGAGAGAAAGCTCATCAGTAATGATCGATGTTCTTTGCTTCTTTATTTTGCTCATCTTATTTTTCTACTGAGTATCATTCTTATGAAATAGATCTTTTAAATGTCTGCATGTATTTCATTAGAACATGAAAATAAAATACGGCATAATATCTACTGAATGTTAGGGATTTCACCATCTCTGTTATCTACTATTTTCCTAAGTAGAAAGTACTTTAGGCTTCTATCTAAATAGGCAACCATTCTAGTTTCCAGAGTTAGTGAGGACAGATATCAAGATATTCTTGAACCTCAAGCTACTAGATATTAGGCTGACTAATTTTTGAATTCATTATATATTAGGCTAAAGAATTTCTGAATTCATGTAGAAATGGATATTTCAGAAGATGTTTCAAGTTATTAGCAAAGATGGAGTACCAAAAATATTAATAGCATCTTCTGATTGTGAAGATACTTCTAAGAATGTTAACACAAAGTCTTGAGGCAATTATTAAGACTGCCTAAATTATAATGGGCCCACAATAAAATGTAAGAATTCATTAGTTTAAAAATTAGTGAAATTCACAACCAAAAACCCACAAATCTGCCATTTATCCATGTTTTAATAAAATAATTGATTTTTATGGTTGAAGCTAATATATTACTGCCAGTTGATAAATTCTACATAACTCACAAATTATTCTTTATTATTCTAATCAATACTTCAGGTAATCGATGAAGAAAAACTAAAGCGTGAACGTAGACGACCACTATGGATGCATCGGTCTTTAACAAAAATTTCTGAAAGGCCATCAGTTTATTTAGCTGCTAGGAGAAAGCCTCCATCCAAAGAAGCTCCTTCCCCAAAGGCAGCTCCATCTCCAAAAGGAGAGAAGGATAAATCAGAATCAGAATCAGAAACAAAACCTAAAGCAGATGCAAAGAAAGACAAAGAAGCTAAAGATGAAAAGGCTGGGGCAAAGAAAGGAAAAAAGGGTTCAAAGGAAGGCAAAGATTCAGCCACAGAATCAGAAGGTGAAAAACCTGGAGCAAAGAAAGATGATAAAAAAGGTAAAAAAGGTTCAAAGGAAGGCAAAGATTCAGGCACAGAGTCTGAAGGTGAGAAACCTGGGGCAAAGAAAGATGCCAAGAAAGGGAAAAAGGGCCCAAAGGAGGGCAAAGATTCAGCCACAGAATCAGAAGGTGAAAAACCTGGAGCAAAGAAAGATGATAAAAAAGGTAAAAAAGGATCAAAGGAAGGCAAAGATTCAGGCACAGAGTCCGAAGGTGAAAAACCTGGGGCAAAGAAAGATGCCAAGAAAGGGAAAAAGGGCTCAAAGGAGGGAAAAGATTCAGCCACAGAATCAGAAGGTGAAAAGCCTGGAGCAAAGAAAGATGATAAAAAAGGTAAAAAAGATTTAAAGGAGGGCAAAGATTCAGCCACAGAATCAGAAGGTGAAAAGCCTGGAGCAAAGAAAGATGCCAAGAAAGGGAAAAAAGGCTCAAAGGAGGGCAAAGATTCAGCCACAGAATCTGAAGGTGAAAAGCCTGGGGCCAAGAAAGATGACAAAAAAGGTAAGAAAGGTTCAAAGGGCAAAGGAGAAAGTACAGACTCAGGACCTGAAGGGGAAGCCAAGAAAGGTGATGGAGCCAAAGACTCCAAGAAAGATGCAAAAAAGAAGGAGGGAAAGAAAGACGAAAAGAAGCCCGGTGCTTCAGAAACTGAATCAAAGGAAGACGCCAAGAAAGACGACAAGAAGGACGCCAAGAAGGACACAAAGAAGGATGCAAAGAAGGACGCCAAGAAGGACGCCCCTGAGTCTGCCGAAGGGAAGAAGGAGGCCAAGAAAGGCGCCAAGAAGGGCAAGTAATCCCGCCCATCAGAGTCCAGGAAGAGCTTATGGATGAAGCAACAATAACAGCCTGACACCGAATCTAGCATGAAAAAGAAGCCTCAAAACTCAGTCAAGACACACTGTAGAAGGGCATGGAGGAAGAACACAAGGGAGCACCATAGCCTAGCATTACAATGAGGAAGATTTTTAAGAAACATTAAGGGAGAATTCTTCGGAAGACATGGGAAGTACACATTCTACATTAGAAGACATGGATTATTAAACATCTCTAGAAAGAGTTAAAAAGGAACATTCATATAAAGATGGGGAAGACAAAGAATGTGTGGGAAGCAAAACATTTAAAACTCTTCTGTAAAGATGTTAAAAATTCAAGAAGAGACATATTCCCTCCTCAGATTGAAACCCTTCCCAGCTGCATTCATAATTTAGAAAGGGAGTGTAAGACTTATAAAGTGAAATCACATAACTTGAAGTACATATAAATTGAAGATAACTGGAAAGAACTGGAGAAAAAGAAGGAAGGAAAAAGGAAGACCAGTCAAAGAAAGAGAGCTGATGTGGCAATCACTGCCTCCGAATTTGAACCAACTCGACTATGCTTCTACTTGTTGACTGCTTCACTTCTAAGTCAAGATGGACATAAATGGTAAGCTGATGTTGTTTTTTTTTTGTTAATTAATTGAAACAATCAAAAAATTTAAATGGATCCTTACAGTATTTAAAAGAACTATACAACTTTTGATAAATATTGCATTAAAATATATCATTTTTCTTATGATAACAAAGATCTGAACATGAAAACACTACTAAACAAATGAGATTTTAACAACTGTCCATGAAAGAAGTAAAGAATTAGAATTATGTATGGTGTGTAGGCTGTCATGTTATATAACCATCATGTAACACTTCAAAAAATAGAAAAAAGGCATTACTTTTTCTTCGTTTAAGGAATGAAAACTAAAATTACAAAAATTATTGAGAACAAATTCAAATGCGTTACAAAAGTGTCTACATATACTTCTTCTCATGGAGAATTAAACAGTGATTAATAATTACAATACACAATATGTTTAGATATAAGAACAATTAACTTTATATTTTTATAGTTAATATTAAATTCTTGTAATCCACATGTCCTATTAGTATGAAGGAAAAAAATCAAGATAGAGGAAAATGCAATCCTAGCTATCTTCCCAATCCATGCCAATTCATTGGTATTAAACATGATTTCAGTGAAACTCAACATTATTGCAGAAATTGCTAAGTGATTTTTTTATTCCTTATATGCTTCCCAGTAGAAATTGTCAAAACAAAGTGAAGATTGTCCCTAACATTAAGAGGAATGGAGTCCTATTCCACTTGCTCTTTTCTATGAAATATAAGGTATAATTTTTTGTTCAGTCACTAAGCATTGGCTCTGCCTCTTATCTATAAGATATCTTATATTATCTATCAGACAATTTACATAGCTTGTGATTTGTGTGCTGATTTGTGCAGTGATGCCTCCTTCTCCTTACTTTGAGGGGATAATGAAAAGGAAAAGGTGTACTTGACTATAAAAATAAGGGAATGTAAATATCTCCTAAATTAATGTTCTTCATCTCTGGAATGTGGTATTGAAATACATCACAGAATAAAATTGACTAAGGGCCGGCGGTATAGCTCATCGGACTAAGCACTTACTTAGGTAAGCGTAGAGTGCAGGGTTTGATCCCTGGTTCTCCAAACCGCACTGGCCCCGCCTTCAGGTGCGCGGAGCCGGCGATGCAATCTGGGCATGGAGGCGCGCGCCTGTAATCCCAGCACATGGAAGGCAAAAAGCAGGAACATCACTGTGAATGTGGACTGTATACATAGTGAGACCCTGCACCAAAAAAATAGAAAAAAGCAAGAATAAGAGTGACTATATTATGAGTATCTCCCTAAACTTCACCAAGTCATTATATGCTCAACCTGTTTCCCTTTATCCCAGAGAATGACACTATGTTCAAATCTAGACACTGCTCAGCCAAATTTGTTTGATACTGAGTTCTATCTTGCAAGTGGAACATTTGTAAAGCTCAGTTAACCAATTTTGTCATCAAGTACCACACTCTCAAACACATAGCTCCACTTAGAAATTATTTTACAGCCGGGCGTGGTGGCGCATGCCTGTAATCCCAGCACTCGGGAGGCTGAGGCAGGAGGATTGTTGTGAGTTCGAGACCAGCCTGAGCTACAAAGTGAGCTTAAAGCCAGCCTGAACTGCATAGCGAGACCCTGTTTCAAAAAAAGACAAAAAAAAAAAAAAAAAAAAAAAAAAAAAAAAAAAAAAAAAAAAAAAAAAAAAAAAAAAAAAAAAAGAAATTATTTTACAAAGCATAATATCCTTCATATTTATAGACAGTCATCAGTAAGTAAAATTAATTTTCCTCTATGTCAGAAGAAGTGATTTTCATCTCCTACAAAAACTAAGAGAAATTGTTGGAAGGTAATTTTTTTTTTAACCTTTTACACTTAGCTTTGATTTTTCATGGAAAACACTGACTTATCCCAGAAATATTGGAATTACCTAAAACTCATTTTCTATTCAGATAGATATTAAACTATAGCACAGAATCATGGATTTATTTCAAAGCTGTGCTTTATATCCAAATATGAATTGGGAGTTATTTGGAAATATATAACATTTACTAAAGAAAATATTTTGCTTATTAAACTTAACATTTTGTAATAAAACATTGTACATTTTTCAAATAATAAATATTTTGTCCCTAAAAAGAATTCAATTTTCTGATTTTTAAGGAGATTTTCTCTCATGCAGCAAAGATGATTGGTTTCCCTGACCTTTCTTTGCCATTTTCAGTCTGATTAATAGAACCAAAGCAAAAGGGAATTAAACAGAAAGGGAATCAAAGCAAAGGTAGAGATCTGTATGAAGTACAATCTCCTCTTCCATAATTCCATCACATTTTACAGGTGTACATTTTTAGGAGTTATCAATGCTTAATTTAGGGTTAACATCATACATTTTATATGGAGAAGATATTTTCCTCTTTGAATGATTATATTGCCCTTAAGGAAAACTTAAAGCTTTAAAAATGAAATTCTAGATATTGAAGAATAGCTTCTTTTGTTGCCATGTTGATCACAGCTATTTGACTAAGTCACTGCAAGGTGTTACAGTGAGGTTTAAAGATTTTTTCACATCTGATTAAAAATCACAGAATAAATATCCTCATACAGGCATTTCTTACTTAGATATTCATGTATTCTGAGAGGAGCAATTAATAGTTCTAACTGCTTATTGGGAAAATGAAAAGCAGTACAATAGGTCATTAATTGCAAAAAGGTGTACTGTTTAAATTTCATTCATTTTTAAAAATCTTATGGTTAGCCGGGCGTGGTGGCGCATGCCTGTAATCCCAGCACTAGGGAGGCTGAGGCAGGAGGATTGTTGTGAGTTCGAGACCAGCCTGAGCTACAAAATGAGCTTAAGGCCAGCCTGAACTGCACAGTGAGACCCTGTCTCAAACAGACAAAAAAAAATAAAAATAAAAAAAAAAAAAATAAAAATCTTATGGTTATGTTACTCTTTTTTTTTGTCTTGGTTTTGCTATCTGATTTTGCTTTTGTTTGTGTTATTACTCTTTAAAATAAAATTTAAAAAAAGAAAAGAAAAAAGTGAATTAATAACATGTTCATTAAAAATGAAATACATAAAACATATATGTAAAGTTATATATCATTAGATATATTTTATTATAGATTATAGAACAGCATATAGAATTAGTGAGATAGAAAATTAGTACTCAAAAATTTATAAAATGATTTATCATGGGATACAGTATTGAAAATATCAGTAGAATATTATGAAAATATGCAACTGTATGAAGGTTTTTATACTACATGTACTTTTAGAAGCGCAGAAGACAGGCATGGAGCAGACTTACTATTTCAAATGGTTCTCCAAGTCTACAAAGTAATATTCATCTACAGATACAGAAAGATTTTCAAACATATAGTAAACACAAAGGTGCTTATGTGTCAATGTAGAAATGAAAGTTTGAAACTTGAAGACAAAAATAAAAATCATTGAAGAGCTATGAAGGAAAGTGGAAAATGTTTCACTCTAAAAGGAGACAATAAGAAAGTAATTTTGTATACAAACAACTAAGTTTTTTTAAATAGACCTTTAAAAGAGTAAATAAGGGAGTGGGGCAGCCCAGGGCCCTCTGGATCCTCAGTCCATCCAGCACCCAGGCCTGGCATGTCTGTAGAACTTTCTCCATCAGACGAGCCAGGTGTGGAACCCTGCAGCAGAATTCCCTGCAAAGATGATAGATGGAATACCCACTCAGCTGATCCAAGACAGAACATCTTGCAGGAGTGTCACAGTGGGTTCACTTCTAAGGGCTGCAGCAGGGAGAAGTGGAGCACAGTAGACAGACTCAAGCCACACCAACCAGGAGTAGTTTGAACTTGGTAGATCCAGATCTGGTGCTAAGGTAATAAATTTACCAAAGCTCTCCACCAAAGGTTAGAGACAGTGCTATACAAAATGACAAAGGGAAGAAGCAAAATGCATTCTCAAGCCCTTAGCCTACCCAGAACAAATGCAGGAGACAATAGCACACAAGGCGTTGGAAATCATACACCTGAAATCTCTGAAATAATATTATCTGAAATGAAGAAACAACTGCAGAAAGTTATAGAGGAAATCAGATCAGAAATATTTCCTAATTTGGGCCAGCCAAATAGCTCAGCAGATTAAAGCTCCTACAAGTAAGCTCAGGGGCTGGAAGGTTCTGTCCCTTGGCTTGTGAAGTTGGCCCTGCACCCAGTGCACCCTGAGATAGCAATTGACACTGGACGTGGTGGCATGTTCCAGTAATCCCAGCTCTAGGGGACTATAAACATGAAGATTATCATGAGTCTGAGGTAGCAGTGAGATGCTGAACACCCTGTAGACACTTCCCTAAAATAAAAATATAAATAATTTCTGAAGTTAAAAAAAGAAATGATAACTATGAAAGAAGTACCAAGTACTTGTATGAAAGACACTGATTAAAATAATGGAGGAGAATAGAAAAATGATGGAATCCTTAAATAAGCAATTTAGGAAAGAAATAAAATTCATGAAACAGACTCAAAGAATATACAGAATATTAAAACCTCAATCACAAGCTGGCAAAACCATTTTATGAAAGTAAAGATAAAGTTTCAGATGTTGAAGACACCATTGCCGCTAGTGAAAAAGTAAGAAAAGATCTCTTAAAAACTAGTATGCAGGAAAATATAATTCAATATCTGAAAGACAATTCAAAGAAGAACAAAATAAGACTAATAGGCATCAATGAGACAGAAGGAGTCAATACAAATGAGAGGAAAAGTACATGGGCAGAAGTAATGGCAAAAAATTACCAAATATGGGGAAACAATCTGACATTTAGATAACTGAAGCATATAGAACTCCAAATAACATCAACCCAATTAAAACCACACCCAGACATATAATAATCAAGATCTCAGAAATTCAGCCATGTCCATCACATGCTAGAACTTTGCATAGTATTCTAACTGCAAAGTTTTAGAAGTGCTAGTCAAATATTTGCCATTCTAGTATTTTTGTTATGGTTTATTCTCAGTAATTCCTTATTATCATGAAAATTTTTTCTTAGCTGATATTTTTGTACATATTAACCAAATCAAATACTTTGTGAGTACTCTGAAATGATCACAGATTCATACATATGATACGCTACATTCTGGCCTCATAGTTGGACTCACAATTTTAATTTTTGAATTTATGATTGATATTGTTTTTTTGACTTACAATCTATGTATAAGACATAGTATATTTTCTCCTAGTATTCGCAGCTTTAAAAAGTGTATTTCCATTGACTTGATATTAGTTCTTCATTGTCTTTTACACACACACTCACAGACACACACACACACACACACATGAAATAATATGTATATAATCTGACATAAAATCGATAGTGTTTTGTGGAAATCTTCAGTGACATTTTAAATGGGTTCATCTAATATAATTATATAATCAAATATAATTACATTTAACATAGTCCTGCACAACTGCCACTTCTTCTTTTTTTTTCTTTTGGCAGAACCAGGGATTCAACTCAGGCCCTTGCACTTGCCAGGGAAGCACTTACTCTACTGAGCCATCTCCCCACCCTTAATAACTATTATTTTGGGAGCTCTTTATTCTTTAACCAGGACCGTACAGCAACTTCTCTTACTTTCTGCATTATGATCTTTGTTATGTTCTAAGTGCTACATTTGGAGGTATTAGAATATTTCAAGTTTGTATAATAGGAAAATATTTTACTTTTAATTTTCAAAGTATGTTTGCCCTGATGTTACTCAATTTTGTTCTTCCATAATGAATTTCTTTTTCTATGTATATGTGTCAATGATTTTATCATTACAATTAGTTATGGACAGTTCAATTTTTGTGTATCTTGGTACACTTTTGTTCATATTTCTTGTCCAAAAGGTTCATTTTTCTTGGAAATATGGTGCTATAATTTTAACTTAATTTAGAAACTTGAAATCTTTAAATATTTACTGCCTACACCCTTTTACTTTGAAAATTCTAATTATATGAATATAAGTTTCTTGATTTTGGCACATAGTGAACTTTCATATGACTGGTCTGTAAACCCTTTCTTCATGTTTATTTTAGACAATTTTATTGTTATATTCATTTAAATTTTAAATATTTTTACAGTGTACAATGTATTATTAATCTCATTATGTATTAATTTCAGAAATATTTTCTAAAGTTCACTTCATCTATATCTAAAAAATAAAAATAAATGGTTCAGCTGTAAAATTAAAAAAAAGAACAAACAAGTTGAAAATTATACACATTGCTATTTTTAAATAACTGATTGAAATTCTTGCTACAGTCTCATCAGCCTTTTTGTATATATACTTGCATTTTCTTTTTTAGAAATGAGCCAAGTAACTACATTGAGGACAGCATTGTGTAATGCGAAAACCATGTTTGAGCATCTATCATCTTGGTCTTCTAATTCTGTACTATTCAAATGTTTCTTTAAAATAAACTTTTTTAAGGACTGGGGAGATTATCAGTGGAATAAGCACTTCCCTCACAAGTGCAAGGGCCTGAGTTTATTCCCTGGTTCTGCCAAAATAAATAAATAAATAAATAAATAAATAAATAAAT
>PVKA01029902.1:0-27849 GCA_004027165.1 Ctenomys sociabilis
ACTGTCTATACACACACATCATGATTTTTTCTTTCTACAAACCTTCCTTTGTCTACACCTGTCAAAAGTGGGCACTGCATTGACATTCAACTAACTTAGGTGCTTGAACTCGACACCACAATCCAACACAGTCCAGCATTCTGCAACCATAGTGAGTTATTCAAAGAAATTGTCGACCATATCCATTTACAGTTCAGCTTAATATAATGGGCTCACGATGTATACTTCATTTTTATACTTTTCTGCTGGATGGTTAAGACCTAGATAGATCAAGACTTATATACCAACACAAGAACTTTATATTTCCTATGTGGTCATTGAAGTCCTCTCAGGGTTTATCTTGTAGTCCTGTACATTATTATGTAGTTCCATTGTCTGTGTCATCCATGTGGATGAGTCACAGCCAATGCTTGACCAGTTTGCTCTCTGTGAGAGCTTGAGAGAAAGTTTTCTCTTCATGTGACTCTCCCCAGGCACACTATAGAACTTCAATCTCTTTCCTCTGTGGCTCCATAATCTCCTTGCTCAGAAAATTTGGAGCTTTGTTTTTGATTGATAATATATTAAAGAAATGTTTAAAACTACCTAGATATCTAAGCAGCTTGTATAAAGACATGCTTTACTTAGAAAATTGTATATACACACTCTCCTATGGCTATATTTGCACATCATATATGGAAAAAATAAAAGTGACATCTATATATCACATAATTTGTCATATACTTGTCTTCCTAATTTTTGAGTAATCTTTTACTTAGAAAACATCAAACACAGTTTAGAAGTTTTCCCAATATCTCCTTTATTCAAAACCATTCATTATTTTTCATTTCAGGTATTACTGAGGCACTTCAACATAGCTGACTTCTGTTGCTAATAATACATACCTATCTCTCTTTATAAAGATAGATATATATTTCTGTTTGTGTATATAATATAATATATATAAATTTATTTATATGGCTGTTGATATCCCAGAGAAGATTTTTTCTGCTTTTTGTGTGTCCTTTCCATGGCAGCACTTGACTAATTTTCATTTGTGAATTTACTTCAGCTATTCTTTCCTTTAGATGATAAAAATTACAGTAACACTACTTGAAGCCAAAGAAACATAATCACATATATCAAAATTGATCAAAATTATGTGGTCATAGTTGGTAATGAAACTGTCATTTAGATGCTCTAGAACAGAACTTTCTGCAAAAATGGAAATACTGTGACATGAGCTATTTTCTTTTCTTTCCCTGTTTTTTTCTTTTTCTTTCTCTTGTGGTGCAGGCTGTCCTTAAACTCACAGTGATCTCGCCTCTCATCGCCCCATGTGCTGGGATCATAGGCGTGTGTCTTCCTGTCTGGCTAACATGTGCTGTTTGATACAGAGCCACTGGTTACATGTGGCCAATGAGCATCAGAGGTGACTAGTACGACTGAGGAACTGAAGTTTTAAGTTTTTAAAACTTAACATTTGCATTTAAATAGTCATGCATGATTACAGTCTACCACACTGGATGGTGCATATGTAGAGCATATATAAACATTTTAAATAAATTATAAAACATCAAAAATATAATCTAACAGAACTTTCAGATGCCTGAGACTGCAATGACTCCAGCTTGAGCACTAACTGGTGTGACTAACTGGTGACTTTGATCCACTCTGGACACAGCTGTGCTCCATTGTGTGTGTGGGCTTAGTTCAGTGAGCACTGGTTGAGGTTTTGCAAGCCCGTAGGCAATGGCAAGTCTGGCACAGCTAAGAGGCACCATCAGAAGCCTGGTAGCAGGGCTCAAGGAAACTAGTTCTAAGCAGACTTCACAAATGTGCTCCATCTCTGCCTAGCACATGCAGAACCTTATAGGAGGAGACACGTGCAGTCTATACTCTGAGAGCAAAGTGATAAGGAATAAAACACATGATGCTTGAGGATGAATGGAGGCATTTTGAGCTAAGTTCTCTCTCTCATCATTTTTCAGGCTTTCTCTACCCTCGATTGGCTCTGTGGAATCCAGCTCCTGGCAGGAAGTGTACTTGTCCAGCTGCCCGGTCAGGCAAATGAGATCTGTTTGTTTTACAGAGATAGTGGGGACACACATGAGGATGTGATGCAACTCATGTCTAAATGGGCCTGGCACAGGTGCCCATAACTTTTTCTCAGATCATTAAATGCCTGATAGGTATAAGTTGGCATGGAGGATTACAGGAGTATGCAAATGATAGCTCTAAAAACATATGCACTTTATCTGAGAAAGAGGATATACCAAGTTTTTGTAGATAAACATTCAAGATCTTCCATCCTTTGATATGAGTGGATGATATGATAATTCTGGAGTTCAGACAAAGGAAAGATTTGGATAGTCTGGAAATGTGACATAAACTTCATATACTCATGTCTCACGTACTTACAAAGTTTATGAAAGTACTATTTTTTTTTAGCCTGGGTGTGGTGGCCCATGCCTGTAATCCCAGCACTCGGGAGGCTGAAAACAGGAGGATCACTATGACACCAAGTTGCATGGTGAGACCATGCACACACACACACACACACACACACACACACACACACACACACACACACACACAAAAGTAGAACAAAACTGAAAAAAATTCTATTTTTATTGTCCTATAGACCAAGGTCTATACTTTTGGAAGCTGGTTTAGATATAACTTCCTCAAGATTAAGCATATGAATGAACAGCATATAAAACATGATGTGACATATTTGAATTCACAGTATTTTAGGAGTAAAAAGGAAAACAACTAGGAGGTATATCATGACCTAAGATATGTCATGACCTAAAACAAAAACAGAAGAAAGCAAGCTAGCAGTTTCTACAAATGTATGCATTATAAGTATGCTTTCATGTGGCAGACACTTCGTCAGTTGTCTGTAAATAACAAGGTAGGCAGTGTGTCTCCCGGAAAAAGTAATAATCATAGAAGAATAATTATAGAAGCAAATGAAGCACTGTAAGCTCTCCATTGTAAAGTAATTGCTGCAAATCAATAACCTGCATGTCCACACTCCAAAAAGAATATTTACTAGTAGAAAATAATTTTTACTGTTCTTTTTAGATACAGTAACATTGATAATATTTATTTATTTAACTTTTTTTTGCAGTACCAGGGATTGAACTCAGGATCTTGCTTTTGCTAGGCAAGTGCTTCTGCTGAGCTATCTCTCAATGACACTATTTAGTACTAGAGATTTACAAAATATTTTCATAGTAGTGGTCCAAAGGACTAACCAGACCTTTATTCATTATATCATGGTATCTGCCTTGGCCCCACGTGAAAGCTTGTAATTGGGTGAGCTAATTGCTTCCTGTGGTGGAGATGCCATGATGTTTCAATTCCCCTTACAGATATGACACCCCTGAATGTATCCCAACATTTATTGACCAGTGTGTACATTTCAATCATAAAATCCTTTCAGAGCAGTGGCAGTTGTTTGTGAGAAAGACTTGAATGTAAAGTCTTAACACTTTCTTCCTATAAAGAAGAATGAGGCAGAAGAGAATGCACCAACTTCTAAAACAATTGCTTTGGTAATTAGGATCTCCAATGGCTAAACAGAAGAGAGAATCAATCTATTACTAGAAATCATAGGGAGGAAACAAGTTAATGAACGTACTCAGCTGCGAGCCATCTGAGCCAGTGCTAAGCCTAAGTTCTCACACTTAAGTAATTTAGTATTCTGTCTTAGTTACTCTTCTCTCTTTGCTGGGACAAAGTATCCAATACCCAATATTAAGGAAAGAAAGGTTTATTTAGCTCACAGTTAGTGGAGGTTTAGTCCATACTCAGGTGGCTCCAGAGCAAAGTGGCATATGGCACAGGGCTACCCAAGGAATCAAGAAAAGAGCCAAGAGAGAAGCAGCAGCAGAGGCAGCTAGAAAGCTCTCTCCCCTGCTTATGTTTGTATGCAGATTACTTGCCCAAGAGTGGGTGTGGCACTCACCCATTATCCCTACATTGGACCATGAGTTAATCACAAACTAAGAAGCCAACCCATGATGGCATGAGGCTTTGGGGATGCATGCGGGGGTGCGGTGGGATAAATGCACACAAACCATGACATCTTCCAAGAGGGAGGCACCAAGAATGAGACTGAAAATGCACCAGGCTTTTTAGAAGAAATTCTTATGAAAGACTGGGATAGCACTATGAGTAGGCTAGAAGAGATCTGAAACTCAGAAAAGGATAGAGGGGGAAACACAAACAGTACAAGAAGAGGCACAGTCATACTTCTGAGAAGATTTCAGACAGATGGGTAGAGGCTTTTGGGCTTCAGTTTCACCCTGCATCAGGCAACAGTGACCTACTGAAGTCCTACTGTGTTGTCATTGGCTTAGAGCAGCCTGGGGAGTGTGGACTGCTATAGTCCTAGTCACAGATTTGGAGCTATGGGAGCTGGAGCCAGTCATCCAGCACTGCTCCTTACAGCAGATTCTTCAGCAGGTGCTCCGAGCAGGGTACCTCCTGCTTTGTGCAGGTACATGACTGTCTTTGGACTATGAAATAGCTTTCTCTAGTGGGTGCTCCAGAGGGCTTGTCTCTACCATGTTTATCCAATTTTCTCACATTTCAAACCCATTCTAATTGCCTCCTCCCCTTCTGCATAGGTTTCTGCTGTACTTTATGTATAGACCCTGATTCTAGAAGCATGTTAAAATATCAAGAAACATTGTTAAATTTCTCTGAAGTTGAGGTCTGATCTTGATGAAGTTCAGTGGTCAGAGGTGTAAAGGCACACTGTTCTGCAGTGTCCTCACCTGCAAAGTGCACCGCAGCAGGCCTCTGTAGAATGCATGAGAGATAAAGCCACCTGCAGCTGCCAAAATTATGGCCAAACAGTGACAAATTCAGATGTGGGATAGGAGGATATGACTTACGATTAGCAGTGAGATGTTTATGTACGGCTGCTCTGTGGCTGGTAGGTTGCCCTGAGAGACTTAGCAAGTGGAGCAACACATCACCGAAAGAAGTGTTTTTGGGGGTTATAGGAAAAGCTGTTGGCAGGTGTGTGTCTAGAATAGATAAACAAGTTTATAATTACACACCTGGAATGAAAAGAGAAATCACCTATGGTGTCCTGCTCGGGTGGAGGCTGATGGTAGAGGGTTTGGATGAATCCAGAGTTCCTGCTTTCTTGTGAATGTGTTGGCCAAAGGAATGTGGCTCATGGACCGTGGCAATGCTCCAAATTACATTGCTACTTTTTTTCCAGTTCTGCATGGATTTGTGTCTGAATTATGTTTTTCTCCTAATTGAGAGTTTTCCATGACACATAGGATGTCACAAGAGGGCACAGTATGATGCTTACTCTGTCCAGATGAGTGGCCTTAGAAGGACTTCAGTAAATTGAAAAGGTTGGGGTTAAAAAATGTTGATTCTCCCAAAGTATTTATTCATTACTTAAAATTTATTGAGCAAGTGCCATGTTCTAGAAGCCACAGAAGGAAACACAGATAGATGAGATATGTCCATACCCTTGAGATGAAATTATTGAAGAAGTGATCAACCACACGTGAGGACTTGCCTCCTGCAGCACAGCCCAACTGACTCAGCGTCCTAGATGGTCACACCATGCAGCTGCTTAAAATTTTCCCACCTCCACATAGTTTTCAGGATAAAAGATAAATTTCTTACCTAGAATTATGGCTATCATATAATGAGTATTTACCTTGGGAAGCATACTCTTTTAAATATATATAGATCAATATTTTTGGCAGAACCAGGGATTGAACTCAGGACCTTGTGCTTCCCAGGCAAGCACTTATTCTACTGAGCCATCTTTTAGCTCAGTGCTTGCCTGACAAGCTCATGGTCCTGAGCTCAATCCCCAGTACTGCAAAAAGAAAAAAATCTCATTTATTAGTTTGGATATGTACAGAAAAAATATTTTCAGCACTTTATGTGTGTACATTTGTGTATAGATTAGCTTTAACAAAGAAAAATCTTGGTAAAGGAAATTTACAGATAAAGGACATGAGTGTTAGGCTAAACATCTTTCCAAGATAAATTAGTAAATGTGATTTTGCACTTTTTCTGTGCTGGTGTTAATCACAAGGCTTTGTGCATGCTAGGCAAGTGTTTTATCTCTGAACTACACTTCCTCTCAGTAAATATTAGCATACAATCTAAAGAATTTCTCTTCAAAATTGTAACTCAACCATTATTTTACACTCTAAAAGAATTAGAACAAGAACATTGCTAGTCCCTGCCTCCTTATGTATTTTGTATCAACTCCCTGTGATGCTATTGCATATATTTGTACTTTACACTAATTGTTCTTTCTTTTATGCAGTTTACAGACTGCTGAGACTGGAAAGCAAATGAATAGAAGTTACAGTGTAGAATAACAGGTATAAATAAGACAGGAGGAAGCCACAGTGCTGTCGTCACCAGCACTGAAGTGTTGGGGAAGCAAACTTGGGGGGCAAAAGTGGAGCTTGAGGAATGATGACAGCTGAAGACAATAGCAGATGGCTGAGTACCTGGCATTTTCTGCACCTTCTACTTCCCTACCTGGATAATTTCTAAGTGTTTTTAAGAAATCCACCATTCCCTCCAATATTGGTAAAGTTCCTTTAGCTGTTTCAAATGAATGCACATTATTATCTGGACTGCTGTTGCTGTTTATCACTTGTATTTTCTCTCAGTGAAGTGAGGATTCCTTGAGTGATGACTCATTACTTGCTTCTTCCTGTGCCTGCCCACCATATCCAGTTGAGTGCTGGCTTACTACATGTCCTCTACAAATACTTGGTAGATAGGCCGGTAAGTGGTCGAAGTGGGAAGCACAAAGTTAGCAGTTCAACTTAAGTTTTCTTGACCTTGATAATAATTTTCACTTTTTTTTCTGAGTAACCAGAAATAAAGCTGGATGACCAGCTTGGTGAGAACATTACTCTGAGGAAGCTAAAGTAGTAATTTTCACTTTTGTAGGAACTACTTTGAGTGTATCTTTAAGCTCAAAGCAAAAGTAACCTTAGGCACTTTGGCCACCTGACCTGCAGGCATGACTTTGGATATAAGAAAACCGAATGAAAAAAATCTTTAAATTAATTCCTGTTCACAGAGAAACAGCATACACACATGTGTTAGCAATGGTGTCACAGTAACTTCTTATATATCCTTATATGTTTATGTGCTTAAGTTTAGTTATCTTTTTCCACCTTCTTATATTATACTTAAAATTCATTTTCAGGGTATATAATATGAAAATACACATCAACATCATTATAGAAAATTTCTTCTTGTTAAATTAGTGTCATACTGAACTAATGGGTTATCTGTAGGACTGGCAAATTCAGAAGTTGTTGACTTGAGCCTTTTACAGCTCAGAATTTAATACGGCTTTACTTTTTAATACCTCATTTTTATACTTTCCTGCTGGATGGTTAAAACCAAGATAAAACAAGACCTATACAACAAGAAATGTATCTTTTGTATCTGACAAGATCAGTCAAGTCCTGTCAGGATTTATCCTGTAATCCCATACTGCAGTTTGCAGATCTTTTGTCAGTGTCACAGCCATTGCTTGACCAATTTGCTCTCTGTGAAAGCCTGAGAGAATGTTTTCTCTCTAGTTGACTCTCCTTCGGCACACTATGCATCATCAAACACTTTCCTCTGTGGCTCCAGAATCTCCTTGATCAGTAAGTTTGGGACACAACTGAGTTACATGATGTTTCAGTACAGGTTCTCTTATGTCCTGAGTCCTCACTGATCTTTAAAGGCTAGGACCAAAATGTTGGCTGTCCTTGTAGCCCTTCTTTTGCTCTAACTTTGGTATGCAAACTTAAGTTATTAACCCTATAGAAGAGAAGTTTTATTTTTATTCTTTAGAGTCAGGGTCTTGTTATGAATTTCAGGCTGAAGCCACTATGGAGCCCAGGTTAGCTTCTTCTGCCTCAGTCTCTGGAGTACCAAGATTATAGGCATGTGCCACCACTCCCGGCTTTTTGCAATTGATTCTTTTTAGAGTCACTCAACAGCAGAGCATACCATTTGCCTTCCTTAATGTCAGGCTAGGCTATAAAACTTTTCTTTATAAAAATTGATCTTTAAAGGTTTAAAGTACTTGTTAAAATACATGTTTCTACCACATTTGCAGAAGATACTTTTTTAAAAAAAAAAAAGATTTATTTATTTGGTGCAAGGTCTTGCTACACAGCTCAGACCACTAGTGATCCTCCTCTCTCAGCCTCTCCAGTGTTGGGATTACAGGCATGTGCCACATCCAGTTTCAGTGACTGGCTTGGCTTGGGGCTGGCACTGCATGTGATACTAGGGATTGAACCCAGGTCCTTACGCTTGCCAGGCAAGACCCTTAGACCGGTGAGCTATCTCCCCAGCTCACAGAAATTCTTTTAAAATTGGAAACTTGCAAGAATAATAAAATTATAAAACACCCCATTCTACAATTCAAATGACCTTTATGGATTCTTTGTAGAAATATGTAAATAAATTAGAATAAAATCTGAAGATATTTCATTTTACTAATGTAAAAATATCATGGGTGTTATTTTAGAAAGAACTGCAGGGGAAACAGATTTTCCTCAGTAACATTTTACTTTTGCATGTTAAAAAATGGAGCACAGCCGTTCACTTCAAATGCAGCCCAGTCATTAAGCAGACATCCTTAGTTTGATAGGTTGTAGTGTTGCCCAGGCTATTTCTGGTGAAATATACAAAGTATGTAAAGATAAATTTATCCTTGTGCTGTGTGTCTCATAAGTAGGCTGAAAAGATTCAATCAAAGACGGACACACTATGAGAGGCATAAGTTGGACCATTGATTTTTACTTAGTGTATAAAACACAGTTCAAGCTCATTCTACTGTCCAAAGAGTGATTTAAATCACACATTAAGTAGATAATGCTCAGGATCTGAGGTTGAGCATAGATATACAAAATAAACATCATTTCTATATTTAAAAATGGTTTTAAAATTAATATGTAATAGAAGATGGGGGCTATTAGTTTTCACTGTATACTTCCCACTTAATGTCTAAAAACCATGAAATAGAGGTTTATCTGGTCCCTTGAAACTTGTAGTTTGCTGAGGAAGACAATAATAATTAATAGGCAAGAAAGGATTGATACATGCTCATGCTCATCTGTTTTGTTCTCATCCTTTCCAGATATTAACATCTTGAACAAAGTTTTTTGTTTTGTTTTGCGGTACCAGGGGTCAAACTCAGAACCTTATGCTTGCCAGGCAGGCACTTATGCCACTGAGCTTTATCTATAGCTAACATCTTCTTATATGAGAATATTAGGACATAAAAATGTTCTTAGCAAGATATAGTAAGGATGAGAATAAAAGGTTTTCAGATTTACAAAAAACATTCCCTCCTAAATGGCATGCAACGTTGCGTTCCACACTGAATAGATGACCTGTAAAAACTGAAGCTGTTTTTCTCTTCAGGAATAAGAACCAGAGGGCCCAGGCCTTGTGCTCCTTCCTCAAGGAGCTCCCACCAGCAGACACCGTTTATGGGAATGTAGGTGTCAGGGAAGCAACTTGGGGACATCACTATGTTCCTCACCAGCACAGGAGTAGGAGCTGTACTATCATGGAACATGTTGAAAGCACTTGCAGAAACGGTGTTATGTTTGTTGCAGGTAGAAGAACCAGTAATTGTTTTCACTTTATAAGCAATATTTTATTTATTAAGTTTTGGATAGTACGCTTTTTAAAAAGAAATATCTGCTTTAGTTGTAAAAATGTATAGGAGCCCGTGTTGAGAGTGCTGGAAGAGGGATCAGTGATAGAAGTGTGCAACAGAGAATTTCTATGTGAAAACAAGAAGAGCTCGGAACTCCGGGCCCAGTGCTACTCGCACCGCGCTGCACTGCTGCCGACCTGCGCTGCCTGCACCGTGTGCTCCTCTTCAGACGTGGGCTCGAGTGGCAGCGCAGGAGAGATGCTTCTGTTCTAGATGTTTAAATCAAAATACTTCAAATTGTCTGTACCACGTGGAGTTGAAAATATTTAGAATTGGTTCATATGCATACAATCCTTTTTAGGTATTAACAATCTCTTTAAAATTACATCATAATGTTTGACATTCAAAATCATATAATCATCAACATTTTAACTACATTGAAGAGGAATGCATAAAGCATTGTTACAGTATGGATTTTCTCTTAATAATTTTCATTTATAGCTTTTAAATTTTTTGATGGAAATGCATTGTTTTTCTGAGTTGCTGGTGAAATAGCTTTGCAACACTATCATCTTCCTTGCCTAGTAAACTGAGAATATAGGTGGTTCCAGCATCCTGGATGTGTCTGGGGAGTGTTGAAGTGGGGAGAGGAAAAGGAAAATCTGGGGTTTGCATTGTTATGTCCCTAAAATGAACCTTCTGATATAATTACGAAAGTAGCCATGTCACTTTAAATCTATCAGTGCAGTTCTTAATGTGAAAATTTAGCAATGGACTTTGTTTCTACTTATAAAATATTAATATGCCCTGACATTGAAAACTGCAATGAGATTAAATAACTGTTGTGTCTGGGGGTAACGTTACTCCTGAAGTTAAAGCTGAGTTGGGGAGATGAGTGCTGGGAGATAAGCTCACCTATGGCATCCAGAAAGCTTTCTCATGTTTCAGAGACATTTCTATCCCTAAAAACTGTCCCTTAATAATACAATAGAGTCTGAACTAATGGGATACTTTAGATTTCCTATAATTAAACAAATCAGCTGAGTGCAGGACTAAATTTCCAGCTCTTTGCAGAAATCTCTCCTTTGTAATTCTGGGGACATCCAATCCCTTTCATGTACTTGACAAGGTGTGTGCACTACACATTTTTTCTTTTTCTTGGAAGTCCTCACTCTGTTGAGCACAGTGGAGCACTGGGAAGCTGAGACTACCCTTGCAGGCTCCTGTCCTCTGGCTAATTTCCTTTTGTCTCTCTGTGGCTATCAGCAAAGCAAGAGAGAATAGTACTGCCAAAGTGGTGAAAATGTTCTTTCCTTTTTTTTTTTTTTGTTTTTAAAGCAAATTGTCTAGCTGGGGAGAAACGGTTTAGGGATTATGCCTCCACTCCCAAAGAGACCAGGGCTTTGAGGTTGGAGGCGACTCCTTGGAGGCGACTCTAGGATAAATTCACAGCTTAATGAATTCTGGGAGGATTGTGTTTTAACAGGAGTCTGTGCTTTTCCTCTGTCTACTTGGTATTAATAGTTAATTTGATTCATGAATTAAAGAGAGAATATTTCTTGAAATTTTTTACTTATTAATGCACTCATCTGATACTTGTAAAATGATCAAATAAACTCTTGTTAAGTTATTCTGTCTTGCTGAAATGTCATCTTGGGCTGCATGAGCACCAGTCTGGCCCAGGCATTCCAGTTCAGTGACCAGTATTGCACAATATACTCAGACCTATTCTGGAACACAGTGGACCCTCTTAGTAGTTGCTCTTGACCAGAAGGCCCACAGGGTGGTCCGGCAGCTGTGTGTACATGTGCAGTCTCAAATGGAAAGCAGCACAAACAGGCTCAAACAGCTGAGGGATGAGAGGCATTCTGACCTCTGAACTCTGCTGGTTTTGCTCAGGAGTGCAGTTCCCCTGTCAGGTTTCTTAGTATTCTTCAGTCCATGAAGGTGTCTTGGATTGGCTCTTTTCCTGAGCTGCAAGACGTGAGTGTCGTGCAAGGGGGATGCTCCCTGTTGGAAGGAAGGCTGTTCGCTGTAAGTCCTCCTTAGTACTCAGCTACTTTGAAGTTTTTTGAAGATGGTATTCAATGCATTTTAATTTTCTTTTCTAGTTCATATTTGTAGTATCTGCTAATTACACTTGTGTGGGCTGTTGGTCCATACATGTAGCCCATCATAAGCATTTCTTCTTAACTCCCCTTTCTTTCCTTTTCCTTCTTTCTGCATCTCTTGGTCCCTTTCCTTTTGCAAAAACTATCTCCCTATTTCCAGTTTCCATCCCTTCACTTTGCTCATTAGCTTATTTATACTCTGCTTCTCGATTTGCACCCACCAGCTCATGAAATGTATGAAATAACAAATACCTAAGTCATTGCTTATAATCTGCAAAATCATCCTGTGACTCTGATAATTATTTCACTTAGATTTAGTCAGTGAAAAAAATTTTTTCTTCAGGAACTGTGTTAGGTCTTTCAGTTTTCACAGCGAGAAAAGTGAGAGTAGGGGGTTAGTAGTAGCTGCAGGATGCTACCATTATCTGTAGCAAAACCCAGTAAGGAAATACCACAAGGCAGAAGAAAGGAGAGTCGGCTTCCCCAGAAGCTCCAGTTGTTTCAGCATCGGACACAGTGAGCGGGAACGTGGCTTCAGGCACGGGGCCCAGCAGGGATCCTGATGGCTGAGCCAGGCCCAAGTTGGGGCAGGACATTTGAGCGCTCCACCTTCCAGCGCTTGCTCACGAGGCTCCTGGCATGAACTTGCTCTGGGAGTTGGAAGACACAGAAGCTTTAGTCGTCATACGCTGTCCACCTTGTGATAGAAATTGGAAGTGGGAGAGAGATTTTTCTCTCTTTCCTTCCGAAATCCTGTCAGAGCTGCTCCTTGACAGAGCCTGGGGATAACTGATCAGGACTGGGAATTGGGGATGTAGAGTAAGGATTCCTAGGTCCTGAATGATAAAGCAAGTTAAGAAGATTAGAAACTGAAAATGATATGCAAATAATTGGCACAGTTTAATCCAGTTCAGATTATTACTCAAAATTTTTGCCTATATGTCAACTGCATATAGCAATCTTTACAACTTGATGCTTTTGCTTACATATGTGAATATGTTTGAAAAGTAGTTTGTTTTCTTTTTTATGAGCAGAATATATTTATTGAGGGAAAAATATATTTATTGAGAGAGAGACAAGAGGAGGGTCTGGAGTGGGTGGTCTCCCTAATTTTTTTCCTTAAAGATAAAAGTTTCAGCAAATACTACCAGTATTTGACCTATGCTAATTCCTTTCATAAATCAGGTGAATTCACATGTAAATATTCTGCAAACTACAGACTAGGAAATTACTGAGCATTGCTTATTATATTGCATAAAACATATAACCAAGTATAACTAAATATTCTCATTTTAATTTATGTACTTGATCATGACCATCCTGCAAACTGTTTTGTTTCCTTGGCCCGTATCCCTCTCTGCAAAAGAATCCAAGACCCAAGATATTTTTCTGATCTGCTGACTGACATGTCACTGCACACAGAGCCCTTCACAGCCTCCCCTTGAGGAGGGAGGATGAGAGTGCACAATTATCTCTTACTTTTTGACCTTGAATATTAGGGATCCTCAGACTCCTCTGGGATCTACATATTGGATTCTGTCTTTTGAGGCAAAGCAGCACTATTCTCCAAATGGTTAGGTTCTAAGGAAGCAAACCCAGATTCTTGATGGACGCAGTATCCTGGTGATTTCTTCTCCCACTTTGGCGTGCTTTGCTTTGTTTCTGAGTGCTAGGCACTTACTGTTTCCTGTTCACCAAGTCCATCTACAGAGGCTGCAATTGGATGGATCTGTAGGATGATCTGTGAGATGTCAAGGCCCTAAAAGTTCTTATCGATTATGTAGTCTGCTCTGTAGGTTGTAGAGGAGAAAAGTGAAATATAACCCTGACATGACTAAGCCTATGTGCTCCCTCAGCTTGGAATCTTTAGACAGGGTTTTTCCAGAGTGTAAGCCCATAACCTCCTTTGGGCAGCAATTATTCTTTTAAAAGGAATTTAAATTTTTATTTTTATTGTTTCTTGACACATGTTGTGATACATGATTTGATTTGGGTGTTGGTATGTATCTTGTGATGAATTTCAATCATATTTCTCCTGCCTGCTGTAGATCCCCTTTGTAGCTCACAAAGCTGGCTCCCTTGTTTCCCACTGTCTCAAATTTATGTTACTGTTTTATTTCTTTATAGTTTGAGTTTCTCATGTAAGGGTTTTTCCTTTAAAAACTTGGAACTTTATGTTTCCTCTCTGACCCTCTTGTGTGTGACCATCCTGGAGCTCTGGAAGGTGTCCCTTTGAAGTTAATCAAGAGAGTTAAGGCCTTCATCTCCCAGCAGTTGTGCCAGGGCTGGGGCCTTATTGTGACCATGCCAGTCAGCGGACACAGGTGACGTCACGACCCCAATGATCTTTCCCTTCTTTGAGCTCACCACAGGGTTCGATGCCCACCTGAATGAGTGTTTCATGAACTGGAGTTCACATTTTCTCTTCCAGTAGGCTTGAGGAAAGTCACTCGTTTTTAAGCGCTATACACCACAATTTTCTTTTTCCATGATAGGGGCAATATAATAATATAGTCAATGTACTGCCATCTCTGCCAGATAGAAATGAATTTTTGTCATTTGTCATGGGAAACTTATATCATGAAAGGGAAGCATTTTTAAAATATTAGTGGATGAGTCTATCAGAAGCTAGGAATTATACTGATTGAATTCTTCTCTCAGGGAATATATGTACCATATTTGGAATATCAGCTGAATTTTAAGTTGCCACTTGATTAAAATTTTAATAATCAAACTGCATTCTACAAGTGAAAACTATGATCATGCAGCACTTAACACTTTGAACACTGAGAGAACACATACATGATGGTGATTCCATAGGATTATAATGGAGGTGAAAAGTGCAGTTGCCTAGTGTTTTTGCTCATCTTTTCTATGTTTACATGTCATTAGATACACAGATATTATCATGTTACAAATATTTCTATTAGAACAATAGCCTGTTTTATTGATTTATTACTTAGTAGCAAGTAATAAATATAGTAGTTATACTATATAGAAAAGATGTGTAGTGATCTATATACACACAAACGTAGGTTTGCGTAAGTATATTTTTAAAAATTGCACAAATAATGAGATTGCTTAATGATGTGTTTCTCTGAATGCATCTTCTTTTAAAAGCTATTTATGACTATATTTTGTGGATTAGTTAAATAGACAAGCTGTGGATTAATGTTAAGAATTATTGCCTTTGCAGTTTTTCAAGGTTTTGATAGTTAAAGTAATTGGAGCTGCTGACATTTTGCCTTTGGCTTCCCAGGTAGAAAGAAAACTCTAGAACCATTTACATGGTCTTTTCTATAAGAATTTTCCATATATTTCATCTGTCTGACAGCCACGAGTGTGCATTGAAGCTGTACACTCAGAAACTGGAGAAAGGCACACAGTGATCTGATGAAATTATAGTTTATAAATTGTGTTTGTAGATGGGCAAACACAGTTTTTACCGCTTATGAAGTAAGAGCAACCAAAAGCTGATGCCAGATTATGAAAGGTTACCTTCTGTAGTACAATCACCTATAAATCTTTTCTGTACTTCCACTGTCTTCTTGGGTAGAACTCTTTTTGAGAGGCTGTCACTGAGCAAGAAGCTGTGAGTCTCCATTATAGAACACATTACGGCTGGTTCGTTAGATTACTTAGATCAAGGAATAGTTTAAAATGATTTATTTATTTTTAGCTTTAGAGACAATATGACTAGGGAACTGTTAGTGAACTCCACCATCTTGTGTCCTCGTTTTGCCTCTGCTGCCTCTGGAGTTAGGCTTCGAGGCTGTGCTTCTTCATTCTGATCTCACACTTCTCATTTCAGTGAGGAAGCTGGTCACAGGTGCACCACCTCCCAAAACACTTTGGTGCCAAGAGAACAGCATCACGGAGCTTTCTGGGGATGCAGTACTACTTCCTTCAGGAAGGCTTTTCTCAATTTCTCAGAGCCTTTTTAAGGGGCTTCCTGAGTTCCCTCTGTGTGGGACACAACAGGGTGTGAATTGTCAGGGTTTAAGTGATACTTTTGTTTTAATATTATCATAACTTTTTGTTTCTTCTTTTCTGTAAGATCAAGAGGAAGACTCACAACAAAGAAGCTGAGGAAAGACCCACTGAGAGCAAATGACCTGGGAGATCCAACATGGTTGAGTAGAAGAGGAGCTATGTTGGAGAGACTAAGGGAGCAGCAACAAGAAACATAGAGAGGAGAATCTATTACAAAAGGAAAGAGATGGATAAATAAAAAAAAAAATGTGATGGCCATGTTTGAAACATGCCTTGAAGATTCCAACCCAAAGAATGCTACTTGGGACAACTATGAAGCATTCAACAAGGAAGACAGAACCAGCTAGCACTGGGAACCTTCAAGGAAAATGTGAGGTGCTGCTTCCAGAGTGGCCTTCCTTGTGCACAGTGGGTGAGTGGCTTTGGCCCAAAGCCTGCTGTCACAGTTGTGCAACAAGAGCTTGAAGGGGTGCAGTGGTAGAGAAGGTGCAGCAGGCAAACTGAGGCCCCATAGAGCACCCCTTGGCTGTGAGCCACACTCCACAATGTCAGGTTCCCAGAGTGGGTGCACAAAGCACAGATGGAATGATAGCTGCCCGTTTGTGAGAAGGCTGAAGTGGGTCCTGTTGGAAGACTGGAGCTGGTGACTACAGGCCCAGCTCACGTAGTTAGGGTCAGGTTCTGCATGAGTTAGACAGGCCTGGAGGGTCATGTTGGTGCCCTGTCCCCATTGTGCACAGGAATCTGTACCTAGCACCATTCTGGGCAGGGTGCACACCAAGCCAGGTCTCAACCTCTAAGTTCTGATCCTCCTTCTGAGGATGAGGAAAAGTGTCATGTGTCCAAAGCAATAGAAACCTTGCTGTTTCTTTTTAAATGTTTTTGCTTTCCATTTTTGTTGTTATTTTGCTCTTTCTATTCATTACTCCACTTTTATTCTGTTATCTACTGTTCTTCTCTCTCTCTCTCTCTCTCTCTCTCTCTCTCTCTCTCTCTCTCTCTCTGTCTCTCTCTCTCTCTCTCTCTGTGTTTCTTTCCCTTACCTTTTTTCAATATAATTTATGGAGGCAATGGGGATTGTCTCTTGTCCTTTTCTACTTCTTCAATCTTTTTTCACCTGACTTCTTTCTCCTATTTCTGA
The DNA here is from genome assembly GCA_004027165.1 of Ctenomys sociabilis. Taxonomy (NCBI): domain Eukaryota; kingdom Metazoa; phylum Chordata; class Mammalia; order Rodentia; family Ctenomyidae; genus Ctenomys; species Ctenomys sociabilis. Next base: position 16,919 of record PVKA01029902.1, read on the forward strand.
ATCCTCCTCTATTTTTATTTTCTTTGTCCTCAATTCATTTTTCCATAGTTAGCTTCTTTCTCTAATGTTTATATTAGCCATTAAATCATTTTCACTTCAATTTTTAATTACTGATTTTATACTTACATCTCTGTTATCCCATCTAAATATATAACATAACTATCCCACCATTGAGATCCTTTAAAGCTTTTAAAAATTTACTCCATATACCACATAGCAGAAGCCTTAAAAATAAAACTGGGCCATCTTTCCTTAGGAAGTTATGAATTTCTGCATGGCAGCAGCACTTGTAAAGTTAGCACCCCATCTTGGGAATAGAACAAGAATTGGAACTGAGCAGCCTTGAGCTGCATCAGTAGGAGAAGAAGACCAGACCACACTTCAGAGTCCAACCCACTCTGCAACAATGACCTGACAGCACAGAGACTGGTGGGGGAAGAGGAGCACAGAAGGCTAAGCAAGGACCAGGGGGAGCTAAAGGTCCATGGGACTAGGAAAAGGCCCATCTCTGTCTGAAAGCAGTATGGCTACAGGGAGAGAGATGCTGAAATAAATAGGATAAGGAGTGGCAGAGACCACTAGGGGACACACAACATGCTTGCTGAAGACTCTGGCCACAGCCCCTACATCTGGAAGCCCAGGCCAACCTCAAATCCAGCACAAACTCCTACTGAAGTCTGTTTCTGCAGTACTATTGAGCTCTAGTATATACCAGAGGAAATTTTATTTTATTTTTCTTCTTTCTTTACTTGTTTTGTTTTCCTTTTTTTGGTCTTTTACCAATATTTTTATTCTCATCTATACATAGCCTTTTTCCCTCAAAATCTCTCTCAGTCTTAATCATATTTTCATGAGTGAAAAGTCTCTCTAATTTTTCTGATCAACTTTGATAATATCTTGCTTACTCCTTCATTTTTTCTGTCGATTTCACCATCACATCCATGGAGAGGGACAGCATGAATTCCTGACCCAAGAACTCAGACTGGATCAAACTCTGCACAAACCCGTGTTCCCTCATTGAAAGCAGCCCTGTATGTGAATTGGCTTTGGTACTGCAGTGTAGGGCTCAGAGGATTTTGGGGGAGGGCCGGTGGTATAGCTCAGCGGACTAAGCGCAAGGACCAGTGTTCGATCCTTGGTTCCCCCAGCCGCGCTGGCCCCGCCTTCGGGTGCGCTGAGCCGGCGATGCAATCCAGGCGTGGTGGCGCGCGCCTGTAATCCCAGCACATGGGAGGCAAAAAGCAGGAAGATCACTATGAATGTGGGCTGCATGCATAGTGAGACCCTGCACCAAAAAAATAGAAAAAAAGCAAAAAAAAACCAAAACAAAACAAAACAACAAAAAAAAAAAAACCCAAAAAAGAGGATTTTGGGGGTGTGATCACTCAGACTCTGGTAAAGGTGCTACATAGCAATCACACATACATGGTCTTATTGCAATATTTAATATATGTTCCCTTTGGATGTCTTATAAATTTGAGTTTTTCTTCTTGACTTATTTAGTAATGTGGGGGCTATGTTATAATCTTTTATGCTGTTTTCATTACTAAGTTTTCACTTTTGCTTATTTTCCCCATGGTTCTGAATTAAGAGGTATCCATATACTCTTCTTGATCTGAATTGCCTACTTCTTTATCTCAGACCCACAGTATCTCAATACTGTCAGCATAATTCTTTATGATTTTCCAAATACATAATGACCTTATCCCAAAGTTTTAATTACTAATCATTTGCTTCCCCAGTCACCCCTTTCTTCTCCAGTATTCACCTCAATTATTACCATCCCAAGACTTTGAGTCTTCCATGTCTTTGATCTCCTATTATCTTCCTATCAGCAAATTATAGCCACTACATAGCTTCCCTTAGTTGCACAGTAACCCTCCTTCTCTTCATATCTGGAATTTGGCTGTGTAAATATCTGAGAAAACTCAGTATTAAACTTTCAACTCAACTAAAAGAACTCAAAAGAATCAGATCTCACATCATACTTTTATCGCAATTTTCCCCATGCCCCCTAAATCTCCCTCCATAGTGCTCTATTCTCATCTAATCACCTTTCTTCATCTTAATTTGGTTTTAGGTAGCTCAGTGAAGAACATGAAGATTATAAAGGTGATTGAAGATAGACAAAGGGGAAATGTACCTGCAAGGACTGTCATATAGCAGTGCTGTACAAGTGAATCTGTGGATGCTTTTATGACCAGAAGTAATTCTTCAGGCAAAACAACAGGACAGAGTCCAAATCGCTATAAGTAAATCATAAAAGGAGTAGACACTTTCATTGGGCATACAAAATTGAAAATTTTTTATAGGAAGGCAACGTCCTACTCAAAATCTCTATGTAATATACAAACAGTACTCTTTTTAAGTTTTCTTCTTGCCACATCTCCTCCTTTGAAAGAAGGAGAAAAGGGACATATATATGAAGAAGCAAGGCAATAGTAGATCCTTGAGTTCATTCAAATTTTCCAAGGCCGAACAAGAGCAATGAAGCACAAAGAGTAAAATACCAGGTATCAAAAATCTATGAAAAGAAACAACCTAGACCCAACTTGTGTGGAAACATTTACTCTTCTGTGCCTGCCAGATCCCTCCAGACCCAGCCAAGGGCTGGCATGTGTGTGGGAGAACTTCTGCTCTGCTCACCCACCAAAACCCTACAGACTAAGCCCAGGCCTGGCATGTGAGTGAGACACTCCACTCCACTGCACCTGCTGGACCCTTCCAGACCCAACCTAGGCCTGGCATATAGGCCTGGTGTGAAACTCTCCAGCTGAAGTCCCTACAGACAGGCTACGGGGGAGAACCACCCAGCTGATCCAGGAGCAGAACATCTTGCCAGAAGGGCACAGCAGGTTCACTTCCAAGGGCTTCAGCAAAAAGAAGCTGAGCACAGCAGCCAGACCCAAGGCAAGCACAACTGGATGAATTCAAACTTCATAGATCTGTACCCGCTAAGCTGAGACACTATGCTAGACCCAGATTTATAAAAGCATCCTCCCTCTTTCTCTTTTGACAGAGAGAGGGTGCAAAAGGTAACCAGGGTGAACTAGCCTGCCTGGAAATCACCAGGTAGATCAAGGGGAGGTGATAAGACAGACAAATTCCCAATTTAATATATGCTTATATTCAGACATAATGTTTGTTCTTATGGTCTGAAATACAAACCCATTAGTTATAAAAGTTTGTCAAATGCTAAACACCACTATCCATCATTTGTGCTACTAATTGTAGTTCTGTAAATATGAAACTATAACTGCCATAACCATATCATCTCTCTTGAGTAAGAATTTTGGTAGGTACCAAGGTTATAACTGCAACAAAGGTCTACATAAAAGATCAGAGGACTTAAAATCTGAAAGGTACAATAGATACCATGTAAGGGGGAGAATCAGTTCAATGGGAAGGAAAACCTTCCATGAGGAAAAAGACAAAAGAAAGAAGGGAAAGAGATATACTTATTTATATACACAGGATAGCTTTGGTAGTCATACTGCTGATTTCTGCTGCTCTATTGACAAGAGCAGTTAATGTTTAATTTTTTCTTCTCTTTTTAAATTTCTTATACCTTTTTTAAAACTTATTTTTCAGGTTTATATTTGGTAACCTAAACAAGTAATTTGACAATAACATTATGTAATACAGCAACCATTGACAAATCCTATTAATTTGCTTAATGAAATTTCATGTCATTTCTAATGTTTTATAAACCATGTTATATTCTTTAAAAAAATAAAGAATGAAGAACAAGAAAGATCAGAGGACAGTACAATACCAAATGACAAAGAGAAGGAGCAAAATGCAATCTCAGGCCCCAAGCCTACCCAGAGCAAATGCAAGAGGCACTAGCATAGAAGAACTTGGAAATCACACAGTTGAAGTGGCTGAATTAATAAAATCTGAAGTAAAAAAAAAGACAAACAAACAAACAAACAAACAAAATCAAGTGTAAAAAGATATAAGGAACACAGATAAGAAATAACCTCTGAAATAAAAAAGAAATCACTGAATTAATAGTGTCTGGAGTAAAGCAACAAATGAAGAAAGATATAGAAGAAATAGATCAGAAATAAACTCTGAAGTAGAAAAAGAAAGGATAACTATAATCAAAGAATTACTAAGTGATTCTAAAGAAGACACTATTAAAAAATAGAGAATAGAAAAATGATGGAATCCTTGAATGAGTAATATGGGAAAGAAACAGATTTCATGAATCAAAGAGATATATAGGGACTTTAAAAATCTCAATCACAAGCTTGAAAAATAATTTGAATGAAAGTGAAGATAGTTTCAGGTCTTGAAGACACAGTCACAGCTAGTGAAGAGGTAAGAAAAGCTCTTTTAAAAACTAGGATGGAGGAAAAATAATTGAACACCTGAAAGATGATGTGAAAATGAACAATATAAGACTAATAGGCATCAGTGAGAAAAAAAGGGAGTCAATACAAATGATATAAAAAGAATATGGGCAGAAGTAATAAGAAAAAACGTCCCAAATATGGGGAAACAATATTACACTCAGGTAATTGAAGCATATAGAACTCCAAATAACGTCAATCCAATTAAAAACACATCCAGATATATAACAGTGAAGATTACAGAAATCCATCCAAGATTGAAACATTAAAGCTGCTAGAGAAAAGAAACAAATGGCGTTGAAAGAAAAACTCATCAGAATAACAGCAGAGGGTCAGAGAGATAGCTCAGTAGAATGAACACTTGCCTGGCAAGTGCAATGTCCTAAATTTAATCCCCAGTACCGAAAAAAAAAAAAAAAAAAAGAGTCAAGAATAATGGCAGAGTTCTTTTCACAAGCTATGAGGTCAAGAAGAGAATGGAGGAGAGTACTTCATGGTCTCTATGAAAACAAATTCCAGCCCAGACTGAAATACCTCACAAAACTCTTTTTCAAGTTTGATGGAGAAGTGAAATACTTCCATGACAAAGAACAATTAAAGAATTTCATGATAACAAAGCCCACCCTACACAGACTACTAAAGATATTTTAGAGCAGTATCAAAATGAACATTAAATCTAAGATTGAGAACAGAAAGAATCCACCAAATAGGACAAAGAATTAAACACAGAAGAAAAAGGGATAAGCAACAGAAGGTAAATAACATGTCAAGTATAAGTCAATACATGTCAATTATAACCATCAACGTAAATGGATTCAATTCACTAATTAAAAGAAATAGACTGACACAATGGATTAGGAAACAAAATCCAACAATATGCTGTGTACAAGAAACACACTTAACTAAGAAAGAAATTCATAGGCTAAACATCAAAAGATGGGAAAACAATGCTTCATGCCCCAAAACCTCAGAAAAAAGCAAGGTAGTCATCTTGTTTGCAGATAGTCTAAACTTCAAACCAAGATAGAACAAACTTAATAAAGCAGACCACTATATAGTGGTTAAGAGAAAAACTGAAGAGCAAGAGGTAACACTCATAAATAAGTATGTGCCAAACACAAGAGCACTCAACTATATAAGACAAATCTTAATGGACGTAAGAAATCTAATATCAAATGCTACAATCTTAACAGGAGACCTTAACACCACCTTATCCAAACAGATGAAAATTAGCAGAAATAGCCTAGCAATCAGAATTTGGAACAAATGAACTTAGTGAACATATACAGAGTGTTCCACCCAGCCACAACTGGGTACACATTTTTTTCAGCTGCACTTTGTATGTTTTCTAAATAGATCACACACTACTCCATAGGTCATGCTTAAGTATATGTAACAAAATAGAAATTATCCCATGCATATTATCTGACCACAGTGCAACGAAACTGGAAATAAATAACAAAAGAAACCAGAAAAACCACATAAATATATCAAAATTAAACAACATCTTCCTAAGCAACCAATGGGTTACAGATGAAGTTAAACAAGAAATTAAACAAAATCTACAATTCAATGAAAATACAAGCACAAATTATCAGAATTTATGGGAGGCAATGAAAGCAGTTATTAGAGTGATAATGATAGCTATAAAGTCATACATTAGGAAAACATAACGGGAACAAATAAATACCCAAATGCTGAACCTCAAACATCTGGAAAAGGAAGAGCAAACAAAACTGAAAACCCAAAGATTGGACGAAATTATAAAGTTTAGAGTGAAAATTAATTCAATCAAGATGATGAAAAGAATGCAAAGAATTAACAAATAAAAAAGCTGGTTCTTTGAAAGATTAAATAAAATTGATAAGCCCCTAGCTAACCTCATCAAAGAGGAAAAAAATTCAAATACAAGCAATAAGGAATGAGAAAGGTGAAATTAGCACAGACCCAGTGGAATTTCAGAAGATCATTCATAGCTGCTTTGAGAATCTTTACGCTCACAGAATAGAAGACACCGATGAAATGGACAGATTCCTAGAAAGTTACAAGTTACCAAAATTGAATCAAGAAGATATAAGAACTCTCAATAACCCAACAACTGCCAATGAAATACAATATGTAATAAAAACTTATCAACAAAGAAAAGTCCAAGTCCTGACATATTCACAGCTAAATTTTACAAGAAATTTACAGAAGATAAATCTCCATACTCCTCAAACTCTTCAATGAAATTGAGAAGGAAGCAATCTTCCCAAAATCATTCTTGGAGGCAAGTATTATACTTACAGGAAAGACGCAACTAAAAATGCGAATTATAGGCCCATCTCCCTCATAAACATATGTGCAAAAATCCTCAATATACAGTTATCAAACAGGTACAGCAAATCATAAAGAAAATTATACACCATGGCCAGGTAGGAATCATTCCAGGGATGTAAGGATGGTTCAATATATGCAAATCTATAAATGTAGTACACTATATCAATAAAGCTAAATCCAAAATCACATGACCGTCTGAGTTGATGAAGAAGAGTCTTTTGATAAAGTGCAACATTCATTCATGTTCAAAGTCCTACAGAAAATTGGAATAAATGGCCTCTACCTCAATGAGACAAAAGCCATTTAGAACAACCCAATGGCTCACATAGTTCTAAATGGGGAAAATTGAAATCTTTTACTGTCAGATCTGTTGCAAGACAAGGATGTCCTCTATCACCACTCTTATTCAATATAGTTCTGGAATCATTAGCTAGAGTCATTAGTCAAGTGGGAGAAATAAAAGGAGTAAGAATAAATAAAGAAGAAGTTAAATTATCATTATTTAAAGATGACATGATACTCTACCTGGAAGACCCAAAAAAACTCCACCAAGAAGCTACTAGAATTAATACACAAATTCAGTAGCATGGCAGGATATGAAGTCAATACCAAAAATTCAATAGCATTCCTCTACACGGATGACAAACACACTGAGAAGGAAATTAGAGAAACAATGTCATTTACAATAGCACCATGGAAAATGAAATAATTAAGAATTAACCTAAATAAGTCAAAGATCTATTTGTGAAGATGGCCATCCTCCCAAAATTGTTACACAGAGTTAATGTAATCCCTATCAAAATACTACAAACATTATTCACAGACCTGGAGAAATCATTCCTAAAATTTATTTGGAAGCAGAAAAGACCTAGAATAGCAAAGAAAATCCTGGGCAAGAAAGACAAAGCAGGAGGTATTACAATTCCTGACTTGAAATTACATTACAAAGTTATTGTGATAAAATAAGCATGATATTGGTAAAAAATAGACCTGAGGATCAATGGAATAGATTATAATATGAAGAAGCCACTACAAACACACTTATCCACCTTATCTTTGACAAAGGGACCAGATATGCTTACTGGAAGAAAGATAGTCTGTTAACAAATGATGCTGGAGCCGGGCGTGGTGGTGCAGGCCTGTAATCCCAGCACTCGGGAGGCTGAGACTGGAGGATTGTTGTGAGTTCGAGACCAGCTTGAGCTACAAAGTGAGCTTAAGGCCAGCCTGAACTGCACAGTGAGACTCTGTCTCAAAAAGACAAAAAAAAAAAACAAAAAAAAAAAAAAAAAAAAAAAAAAAAAAAAAAAAAAAAAAAAAAAAAAAAAAAAAAAACAAAAAAAAAAAAAAAAAAAAAAAAAAAAAAACAAAAAAAAAAAAACAAAAAACAAAAAACAAAAAAACAAATGATGCTGGAAAAACTGGCTTTCTATATGGTGAAAACTAAAACTTGACCTAAGTCTATCAACATGCACTAATTAAAATCAAAATGGATTAAAGATATAAACATGAAAACATAAACAATCTCCTGGAAGAGAAAATAGGAGGAACTCTTGAAGACATATGGGTAGGAAAATTGTTCTTGAACAAAAAGCAAACTGCATGGGTAATACTTGAAATAATTAACAACTGGACCTCTTTATACTGAGATGTTTTTGCACGTAGAAAGAAATTGCTAACAGAGTGAAAAGACTACACACAAATTTGCACAATATTTTAATAATACACACTCACACAAAGATCTTCTCTCTAGAATTTGTAAAAAACTAAAAAATATTAGGGACCCAAAATTTAATGACCGAATCCAAAATGGACACACAGTTGTCAGGGGAAGAAATTCTAGATGCTAATAAATAGCTCATTAAAAAATGCACCATATCACTAGCCATTCATTAAATGCAAATTACAATAGCATTGGGGGCCTGGGAGATGGTTCAGTAGAATAAGCACTTACCTGGTATGTGTAAAGGTCTGAGGTGAATCTCCAGTTCTGCCAAAAAAACAAAAAATAAAACAAAACAACAACAACAACAACAAAACCCAACAACATTGGGATTCCATCTTACCTCAGAAAGAAAGGCTTTCATAAAGAAATCAACCAATAACTAATGTTGTTGACCCTGTGGGGAAGAGGAACCCTTCCCTACTGCTGATGGGAATCCAGACTGGTGCAACAATCATAGAAATCAGTGTCAAGACTCCTTAAAAAACTGGGACTGGAAATCCCATTCAAACCAGCTATTCACCTGCAGAGAATTTTCCCAGAGGAACTGAAAACGTCGTATCATAGTGCTATATGCATACCTATGTTTATAGCAGCACAATTTGTGATAGCCAAATCTTGGAAGATATACTCATAAGAGAAATAAACCAGATACATATATAAATATTATATAGTCTCCCTAGTGCAAGAACCCAAAGGAAGAATTAAAAATTCAAGGGTATAGGAAAGGAAGAACTTAAGAATTGAAAAATGAAGAGAGGGCAAGGAAAAAATCTAGGAAACATGGCATGGGCAAAAGCATACATTTACATATACAAGATGGTTAAGACAATGGTCCTAAGAATCTCAATCAGGTTTTTGAAACTAGCAGCTAATTGGTAGGATTCTCACCCTGATAAACTACATATTCTGATATCTGTGAACTAAACAACTGCAGTGAAGATAGCAATGTGTCATATTAGGGGCGTGCTTGTTATCCCTGTCATTCAGGTCTTCTAAAAGTGTACCTTTTCTTTTGTCATATCAATTACTGTTATACTCTTTCTCAGTTCATGTTTTTTTAAATAAAAGAAACAAATGTAACACATGAAGAGACAAGAAAAAATGTCATAAGACTGTTCTGCTACAAGGTTGCATATGGTTAGATTTCTGAATTTTCATGTAAAAATTTGTAATTGTTTATTTCCTTTTTTACTATTATTTTTTATTCTTTTTTTTTACTCATTTTTTTCACACTGTGTAGGGATTTGAAGTTTAGCATATCAATGATTGATGGAAAATACCTGTTTCATGTTATGTCTAAGGCATTTGATATTCAGACAGATAATGGTGTAAAGCTCAGCAGCCTGTTTTAGGGTAATAAATAGCATTAAGCTTCTCTTTTGGAGGATTGAAAACTTAAGTTTGCAGACGAAAAATAATGGAGAAAAAATGTGCAACAAGGATAGCCAAAATCGAGGCCCCAGCCAGTCAAGATCAGTGAATACTTAAGACATAAGAGAAGGTAATAAATAGTTCATGAAAAATGTTCCACATCACTAGCCATCCATTAAATGAAAATTAAAACAACACTGAGACATCCTGTAACTCAGTGGTGAATAAATTTTCTAAGCAAGGAGATTATGGGGCCACAGAGGAAAGTCACTGAAGTTGTAGAATGTGCCTAAAGAGAGTCACATGGAGAGAAAAAAATTCTTTCAGGCTTTCACAGAGAGCAAATTAGTCAAGCAATGGCCTTGACTCATCCACAGCTGACACTGAAAAAAAGATCTAGAAACTGCTGTGCAGGGTTTCAGGGTAAACTCTGAAGGGATTTGACTGACCTTATCAGATATCAAAGTTGCATTTCTTGTTCTGTAAGTCTTGCTTCATCTTGCTCTTAATCATCCAGCAAAAAAATATAAATATGAGGTATATAATGTAAAGCCATATTAATATGGTGAGCTCTAAATGGCTCAAGTGAAAAACTTCTGACATTGCTAGTCCTGTGGATAACCTACTACTATTATGGACTATGGGACTATATTGAATTACTTTGCTGAATTCATGCACCTATTATAAATGAATGACAATGGAATTTCCATATCTGACAAAAGTAAACAAAAAAGAGGGCTATACATGAAGGACTATTGTGCAGTGTAATATATATATATATATATATATATATATATACATATATATAGTCCTTCATGTATAGCCCTCTTTTTTGTTTACTTTTGTCAGATATGGAAATTCCATTGTCATTCATTTATAATAGGTGCATGAATTCAGCAAAGTAATTCAATATATGTATATATGTATATATATATAATAGTATAGATATAGAGCTACTTTCTCTTAGTTCAATGAGAAGAAAATTTTGTACCAATAGTGTTTTTTTTTGTGTTTTTTTTTTTTTACTGTCCGTGGGATAATTTTATTTATTCATTTCTTGAGATAAGTGTCTTGCTATGTAATTCAGGCTGGCCTTTCACTCTGTAGCACAGGGTGACTGTGAACTCAGCAATATTCCTGCTTCAGGCTCCCAAGGG
>PVKA01029903.1:0-27837 GCA_004027165.1 Ctenomys sociabilis
ATCAGAAAATTTGGGGCACAACTGAGTTTCATTATGTTACAGCACAGGTTCTCCTATGCCCTGAGGCTTCGCTGACCTTGAAAGGCTAAGGCCAAAATGTTGGCTGGCCTTGCGGCTCTTCTATTTCTCCAATTTTGTTTCTTTTTTTTTTTTTTTTTTGTCTTTTTGAGACAGGGTCTCACTATGCAGTTCAGGCTGGCCTTCAGCTCACTTTGTAGCTCAGGCTGGTCTCGAACTCACAACAATCCTCCTGCCTCAGCCTCCCGAGTGCTGGGATTACAGGCATATGCCACCATGCCCGGCTTATTTCTCCAATTTTGATCTGTGAACTTAGGTTGTTAACCATCCAGAAGAAAATCTAATTAGTACCCTGTAGCATATGCCCTTCAGAGTTTGCCCTAACTATCTGACTCAATTGTTTTTAGTTGTTGTACGTTTCCATTTGTATTTCTGCTTTTCGCTTCTTATACTAGGGAGACTATATGATATTTGCACATATGTGTCTTGTTTATTTCACTTATGAGTATATGTTCAAGTGGCATCTACTTCAATATAAATGCTTCAAGTTTATCATTCTTTATAGCTGAGTAATACTCCAGTATATAGAAATACCACATCTTTTTCAACCATTCCTCAGGGGACGGACATCTTGGTTATTTCCAAGGTTTTGATAACACACATTGTGATGCTATAAACGTAGGTACACTTATATGACTATGATATAATGTTTTCAATTCCTCTGAGAAAATTCCCAGTAGGGGAATAGCTGGCTTGAATGGGATTTGTAGTCCTATTCTTTTGAGGAGTCTCCACACTGACCTCCACAATGGTTGTACCAGTCTACATTCCCACGAGCAGTGAAGAAGGTTTCCCTTTAAAAATATGGAACACCTCACGAATTTGAGTGTCATCCTTGCGCAGGGGCCATGCTAATCTTCTCTGTATTGTTCCAAGTTTAGTATATGTGCTGCCGAAGCGAGCACTCCTTTATTTATGGAGTCTGACAGTTTGCTATATGTCTCTCCATCTATATTTGTAAATACCTATAAAATTTGAGAATAAATGAAACCAGATTAATTCCTTATTTTTACTGTCAGTAATTTTAAGTAATTTAAGTATATAGGTTGGCATATTTTTCTAGTTACTCCTGTGTTTACTATCAGCATGAAATACCTGATTTGCATCAGAAATCAACCAGGCTAACTTAATACACTTATCATGAAATATACAGTATCCACTCAGGTTAAACCAGTGTCTCATTTAGTATCCTGGATATGTCTCCTATTGTAAGCAAGGGGCACTACAGAGGGACTTAGCCTTTTAACACTGTGGCTCTGAGGTTTATATTTTAAACACAAGGCCTGGCTCTGTCTATAGGCCCAAAGCTATTTGACACCGTGTAGCTCATGTCTCTAGAACTTTTTACAGTGACAGGTTTTATCTATACATGAACAATATGTCTCAGTTACAGCTGATGCAAGGTGATGATGACTGGAAGGTCAGCATTGAAGAAGGACAAAGAGACCTATGCCGATGTCTAGCAATAGGCTGGCTTGTTCCTTTAGTCGTGATTACTCGGGGCTCCTCCATGGAGATGACAGGTAGAGATAACAGTCCGGCCAGAGGGAGGAGGCAGGCCCAGGGCTCTTCAGTCCTACTGGACCACCTGGGAAACTGAGTCTGAGCTCTGGGGCCTCTGCCTCAGAGTGCAGTCTCACTTCCAGTGGTTGCCTTAGCAGTCAGGGCATAGGTTGTGGATCTCTTTGAGGCAGTCCCTCTCACACTGGCCTGGCTTCTGACTGCAGTAGCAGATGAACCTCATCATTGCTGAGCTCTTCTTGGAGCCCAGAGAATCAGACTTAGGGTTTGTTTTGAGGCTGTAGCAAAGGCAGCAATTTTTGATCTCTTTGCTTTTTCTCCCTGGTTTTCTCCCAGCTCTGATCATAGGACATTGCTTTCTTAGTGTCCTATAAAGTATCAAGTCAGTTGGCTGGAGCAAAGCTATCTTTTATAGCTCTTTCTTAATATCTGGAGCTGACCGAGTAATGAATTTATCTGTAAGAGTAATCTGTTCCTCTACTGAATTAGCATCTCAAGAAGTATGCTTTACCAGTTTTTATTTAAACATTTTAAGAAATCAGAGGCGTCTTTACCTTTTTTTCTGGTAAATAGATGAAATTTAATAACTGAAGGCTTGGTTTTAGTGCTTTTTAGACCTTTAAGAATACATACTAGAAAATATTTTTTATTACAATCTCCTGCCTGGCTATTAGGCCTGCAGGGGTCTGACTCCTTGGGTTCCAGTGGGAGCAGGTAGTTTCTGTTATAGCTAAGCCAAGATAGACTGGCTGTCTATCTTCTGGTTGTTTAAAATTAACAATATGACATTTATCTCCAAATGAAATATCAGCTTGTAATGCTGTCTGACTTTTCATAGAAGTGAAAGCTTGATTTCAGATTAACATGACATCTTTTTAATCTAGTTTTTAAGTCAGAATAAATCTTCTAAAGACATCAATGTACTTACCAGGGTCATCTAAAGATTTTTTAAATCTGACATATTTTAGGTCACAGGGAAAAGGCACAAAAACTCTGCAAGTTTTAAACTGTCTTTCTACTTCTTTAAAAGATATTATCTTCGAAAAGCTTGCATAAACTCAGATAAAGATGGGTATCGCCTTGCAGGGGCTTGGATTACAGCAGTTTGAGAAGCCCACCCTTTTGAAATGTATAAATAGGGGAAACCTTACTTTCAGTAATGGTGGACAAGGCTGTGGTTAAGGCTATCTTCTCCAAAGGTCTTTAAAGGTCAGGAAGCAGCAACCTTTGGCACCTGAAAGGCCTGGTTCTCCTGTGGCCCACATCTACATTTTAAAACTAGAATGACTTTCTTAAGGCAAACAAAATTTGAGTGTAAGACTATTGGTCTGGGGGCCAGGGAGTCTTACAGAAGAAAGCATAACCATTACATAAAAAGATTAATTTGAAGTGAGCACTTTTTATGCTACGAAAGTCTCTTCTAGAGATAGAACAGTAGGCTGGAGGATTTGGCCCCGTGCACTGAGCCAAGGCTCTAGACACATGTGTTTTTTTGTGTAACCATCCAGGTAAGCAGTTTTAACAAGTGGACAAGATTTAAACTTGAAGCTCACAGGTGAAACTTTTATTTATCATCTAGCAATCAAATTTTACAGGTTGTTAAAAATCACATTATTTTAAGGCTGACAAAAATCTTTTTTAATCTTTATTATTTATTATTATTATTATTTGTGACAAGCAGGCTACCCAGAGATGACCCCCTCTTGGCCTCTGCAAAATAAAATTCCCTTTTTGCCCCCTTTTGCTGTCCCTTCTGTACAATCATTTCCTGTTTTTGCTGGCCAAAACCCTTGGTTGCATTACTGCCTTCCACCCACCCTTCCCACATCCTGTTTAAAGCCCCTGCCCACTACGTGCCTTGCAGCATAGATAAGATTATACAGCCCATCAACACAGAAAGCCCCCTGCTCCCAATAGGATATTTTAGTTCCTCATAGTGGCCCTCGGGCCACCCCCTGCTCCCAATAGGATAACTTAGTTCCTCATAGTGGCCCTCGGGCCGCCCCCTGCATGTTGCCTCAGCTTCCAACCAATGGGCTTATGCCCCATGCCCCCTTCACCGCTTTTAGCTTCTGTAACCATGCTTGCCGACCCCCCCAAATGTACATGTCCTGACCCAAATTTGGACACAATGTATGTCTCCCCCAATCAAATTGTCCCCGTATCCCCTAATGGCTATTTTAGTTTCTGTGACGATGCTTGCTTACCCCTCCCAGCCTGTGGTTTTTGAACATAAATGCCCTGTTGCCCAGCCCTCGGGGGGCTCTCCTCCTTCTTGCATGGAGAGGCTACCCGGTGGGTACCACCTAAAATAAAGCGCTTCTTTTCCTTTTGGACTTGCCTCGTTGTCATTTGATTTTTGAGTTACAACATTATTGAAAAACAAATAGCAATGAGACAGTTTCAAGACAAATTAACAGGACAGATTTGATAAATTAATACATTGAAAAATGTTTTCTTTTTTAATCTTAATGTGTAACTCACAGATGTGAATTTTCCTTGACAGCTGCTTCAGAATGTAAACTATTGGGCCGGGCGTGATGGCGCATGCCTGTGAACTCAATACTTGGGAGGAAGAGGCAGGAGGATTGTTGTGAGTTTGAGACCAGCTTGAGCTACAAAATGAGCTTAAAGCCAGCCTGAACTGCATAGTGAGACCCTGTCTCAAAAAAAATAAATAAATAAATAAAAGAATGTAAACTATTGCAAGCTGCCTCAGCCTTATTTCGACGGAGTGACTCTTTAAGTTGCTCTACTGAAAAGCTCAGGTAGAATTCCCAGTTTACTGGCAGAATGAGAAGGGAAAACGTACATACAACAGGTCAGTAGAGACCTTTTTGTGGTCAAGAACGGTTAGTCGACCTGATGTCATTTAGCTGGCAAAAGAGTCACATGTTTCATAGGCATGTATATTTCCTAAGTCTGAACTCAATTTAAAAGTCTCATTTTTCAGAAATTTACATAAAATCTACTAGAACTCTTACATTTTTTCCCAGTGCTATTGTCTAAAGGCAAACAATAAATACTGGTACATTTAGCAACTAGTTTAAATGCAACACAATCAAATACAAAACTCATAAAATGTCCCATTACTGAAATATAATGACTTCATTTTAATTTAGGTTTACCAACTCATTTTGACCAACATTCAACAACTGCATAATGAATTTATCTTTGTACCAGGTGGCAGGTGGAGCAAGCTGGTTTTGAGGGTGATGGTCAGGCGTCATAGCCTCTTATCAGTTGGAACTGCCAGTGCGACCATGTGGAATTGGCCAGTTGTCCAGAGACGGCATCCAGAACAGCAAACTTTGAGCCATTTCAGAGGTTTATGGACAAAATCAATCCAAGCCTAAATGTAAGGGACCTGGTCAGGGTGTCTGGGCTTTCTGAAAGCCAAGCGGCCTAGGGGAAGGAGGGCCAGTCCAATTCAGAAAAGGTTCAACGTTTTTTGGGGTGCACAGTCTCCATACTCTGAGGCTTGTTGTCTGAAATCCTGAAAATTATTTAGAAAACATTATAGGGGGACAAAGACACAGAAACAGAATCAGTTTGCACAGTTATTAGACAGACAAATGACAATCGGCTGAAACACACAAAAACAAAACAAAAACAGATCTGCTACTCCAATCAAGGAAGGAGTCGAGTCCAGGGGCTATGGTTATGTCTAACATGGCCTAGGACTCCCAGATGGACGCCTGAACAGAATAGATACAGACACAGATGTATTACAGGTAAGAACTTACAGATGGTTCTGAGGTTCGAAGGATAACATTTGTAAGTTTTCTGAGACCACCCTGGGGCCAGAAAGTATACCCAGGAAGTGGTTTCCGGAAAACTCTGGTTCCTCAGATTGTTCCCCATTAAAGGGGATCCCGGACAGTCCCCAAATGTTATGGGTCACTCAGAATAATAACCAGATCAGCCAGATTCGAGTTTGGAAAGCCATTTATTACTGAGCTCAGGGCCCCTGGATCAGCTCTCACTCAGGAGAGGATCAAAGGCAGCTTGCCCAGGAAGCAGGGAGGAGTTTTAAACTTGGAACCACATTGAGTTTGATAAACAAATTCATTGTTTGACACAAAATAATTCTTTCAGAGTCATTGTGACCACTACTCAAACTAAGTTTGCTGGGGCTTCTGTTTCAGTTTCTGGTGAATTTGCACCTGAGTACCTGCAGGCAGCCTTGCATGGCCGGGAGGTTAGAAGAAGTTAAATCCCTTAAGGGCCCTATTTACTAAGTAGCCTAGTACCATGGGTGATACATTTACAACAGAAAGCACAAGATTTACATTTATTGCCTAAAATGTGTGTTAACCCTTTACAATTCTGTCTGTTCTGTGGATAAAAACTGAGTTTGTCCCGTTGTTACCGTGGAGGAATAGATTTTTATTTACTACTTGAGTCTGAGCACTATAATTAGTAAAATCCTCAGCTTACCTTTAAATTGGTCACGCAAGTCCAGTGAGTTGCCTGCCTGTGATTCTGGTTAGTGGTTCTTGTGTTGAGAAGGTCATGCGATCAGACCACATTGAGTGCCAATTGTTGGATAACCGAAGTCCTAACCAGCTCTGTACATAACAATATGAGGAAATAGGGTCAGACTAAGTCAAAATGGCGACAGTCTCTCTTTTTTCAAGGAGAGCTGCTCAGGTGGTCCTCCACACAGGGCGCTAGAAGCACAGAAAAGAAAACTCAAATATGATTTCTTATTAGACATTTAATGACTGAATAGTACTGCTATATTGAGAGGACTTGATGCTCTAACCACACATCTATCTACCTTGGGAGTATGAGAGGTGTGTCTCTGAGTCAAGAGAAGTCAACAAATAGTGACAAAATTAAGATGCATAACACAAATATGTTATTTAGGTATAAGATAACAAATACCAAAATGGCCAACTACAAATCCAAAGTGGTTGCCTTGGAAACAGAGGAATTGAGAAAAAGAGAGTTGTCTTTCGTAGACTTTATTATTATTATTATAATTTTTTTTCTTTTTGTGGAACCAAGGATTAAGCTCAGGCCCTTGCTCTCGCTATGAAGCACTTATTGCACTGAGCCATCTCCCCAGCCATTTTTTAGACTTTAGAGACCAACTCCCATTAAGTGTGTGTTTTTCAACCTGTGACTAGTCATTTTTTTTATATTTATGTTATTCATTTATCTTTTTTTTTGTATTTTCTTAGGTTCTACAGGGTTTTCAGGGTCTTGCTACTTGATCAGACTTGTAGTGATTCTCCTGTTTACAGGTTCCCAAGAGCTGGGATTATAGGCCTGCACCACCAGGTCAGTCTCAATTGCCTTGTGAGCGTGCCCCAGGGCAAGGTCAGCATGGCAGGCCTGGGGATCAAATCCCCTACCCCTGTATTTGCTTGCAGGAACTTTAATCCACTGAGCTATTTAGCCGCCCCCTTACTTGTGTTATTCAATATGGAAATAAAATTCAAATTTCAGTATGTACTTATTATGATTAAAATTTAGTCTGTGCTCAACAGCCATGTGTATTGATAGACACTGTAATAGCACAGATACAGAATATTTTCAACTACATGGAAAGTTCTATCAACACTACTTTATAGTATTATCAGTGTATTTAGTAGGTGACAATCACATGATTTACAAAATCCATGTGCATTTCCTTAGATTGTTGCTTTTACAAAAAATACTCATAAAGTAGTTTTACATACAAGTATATGCATATAAATATGGACCACAGAATAAAAAAGCTTAAAAGCACTGCTTTAAATCAGATATAAAGAACTCTCATTGAAAACTAAACATAACCTGGGCATAGCAGTGCATAATGTAAGCCCAGCAGTCAGAAGGCTGAGGCAGGAAGTTTGCTATGATTTCAAATCTAGCCTGAACTACATAGTGAGATCCTATGTCAAAAATAAATAAATAAAACACAAAAGTGATCGATTCCTTATACCTAGTAGAATCCTTGCTTTTTGTGATTGTATCATCTACAGCTTCACATCCTTATGGGACACTTGGGGCCAAGCATATCATTAAAAAAGTCAACTTGGCGTGTGGTCTTTGTCGGGCTCTGCCATGGCATACTGGGGTCAGGGCCAGAAAGTGCAGATGGTGATGGTGTAGCCCATAACCTCATCTCCAGATACTTGCAGAACAGATCCTGGATCCACATGTAGATGTATGAACAAGTGAATATGAGGATAGAGGGCTGTATTATTAGTTTTGATGAGTACATGAACCATGTATTAGATGATGCAAAATAAATTCATTCTAAAAGTCTAGAAAACAACTGGATTGAATCATGCTGAAAGGAGATAGCACTACTTTGCTGTAAAATGTCTCCAACCAGAAATGATCAAGGATTCAAACAGTAGGGAAGTGAGGCAATGGCAATTATAATGACATGTAAAAAAGACAGTCATTTAAGTGGTTTGCCCTGGGAGTGCTTGTAAAACATCTGTTCATGTTGTTTTGACTACCCTTATGTTACATGAGTTGTTTTTATAAAAAAAAAAAAAAAGTCTACTTGGATCATGAAACCCTGTCTCAAAAAGACAAAAGAATTCCAATCAGCGCTAAGGCTTAGCATGTGAGTGGGACCACCCGGGGCCCTCTGGATCCTCATTCCAGCCAACTGTCAGGCCCAGCATGTGTGAGACTGCCTGCCCGCCTTCCTGATCCTCACTCAATCAGTATCCAGGCCTGGTATGTGAGTGGGACCACAGATATAATATAATGCAGATTACCCTCTCTGCATGTCCTTTCTGTATAAGAAAGAGGTAAATTTAGGCCACCACCTAGCTCAGCTCATAGTAGTCACCTACTTCCCACAATTCTCAGTCAATCCTCCTGAAGACACTCTTCTACTGAATAAAACTGAGTGAGGCCCTGGGTCACCCTCTTGGTTATGAAAAGCCATCTTCATGTCTGGACCTAGAGCCCCTCAACTCCTTGATGATTAAAAATATAATTTAGTGTCTTCATTTTCGCCATAGGTTGCATGGAAAGTGGTAGATTGGAATCAACTTGATGGTATTCCAAGAACATAACTTTGGGATTATAAATATTGGTTTCTTGGACAGAGACAAGGACCTGGAAGTGTCTTCTACAGTTCAGTTTACCAATTAAAAGAGTGGTTTTAGGGAGAGTGGATTAGTAAGCAAAATCCAACAATATGCTGTACAAGACTTCATTTATTAGTTGGTCTTCTTTTTTTTTTTTTTTGGCAGACCTGGGGATTGAACTCAGGCCCTTGCACTTGCCAGTGAAGTGCTTATTCCACTGAGCCATCTCCCCAGCCCTTCATTTATCAGTTGATTAGTTTATCATCAAAGTTTTGTCCTACTGGTAATTTCAATAGTTCTGTAATTTGCACCTCAGGAACATAATTGTTTCTATGAATATGATTAATGTTTTGTCCTGGCTTTATGGCTTATTAACTTAGAAATAAATTATCTAGGGCTGGGGAAATAGCTCAGTAGAATAAGTACTTGCCTGGCAAGTGTAAGGTCCTGAGTTCAATTCCTGGAACTAAACAAAAAAAAAAAAAAGAAAAGAAAAAAAGAAATTTTCTGCAATATTAGAATTAAAAAAAATAGAATTTAGTGTAGATGCTGCCAAAGTGCTTATCAATTTGAATGTGGGGAAATTAGAGAAATCATGCACTAAAAAACAGTATTCTATTACATTTTAGTTTTGGCATACATCTACAAAATACATGTGTTCGCTGTTCTCAAATTTTATGATTATTTTAAAGTAAAAATCATTTAAATCACATTCCCATTGTTAATGATAAATTCTCTTCTAAGTCTAGAGAACTATATAAGAAATCTTATTGGTAAATATCACTTTTTGGTTAATTTCTAGATATTTCTTTAAAATAGATATTTACTTGACCTCCATTTGACAGCTGATCTGCTTCTTGATTTTGAATTTGTTTTTGTATTGATGTTTAGATTTGGATTTTGTTTATGTAGCTTTTACTGTTTTTAGTATGAAAATATGTGCTCTTGTATTTATTTTTCGTTTTCAACACTGCTGTGGTCTGAAGTTTCACACTTCTTGTTAAATCCTAAAATTCTATGAGTAGGTTGCAACCCACTCATTGTTCTTGATCCTTCATTTTGTTCTTTAATTCAATGAGAATTTTTGATGTGTGTATATGTGACATGCAAAACAATCTTGACTGCTCTCTATGTCAATTATTTGGAAGTTATGAACACAATATATTTTCATTTTATAAAAAAACAAGGTAGAAAGTATTAATTATTGAATCTTTGATGTAATTCAGGTATAAAAAATAAGATACGCAAACAGCTACACTCTCTTAATTTACTGATAAGAGACATATGCTACAATAATGCCTGTAAGTATATCATGTATGCACCCTCTATGACACCAAAACATTATGAAAATAGTTTGCAATGTATTAATTTATGAAATCCATCTTGTCAAGTTATCTTAAAACTGTCTCATTGATACTTGTACTTCAATAAAATAAAAGTAAAAAAAGGAAGTAATTAGGGGGAAATGTATACTTTGGTATTCATATATTGGAAAAGAACATGAACCAAGTTAATCCCCTTTTTAGTAAGTGTCAACCTGTAAATTGTATTATTAACAACAGAAAATGGATGAGGAGACCAAAAATACACAAAAACAGTATAAAGAAATATAGGAAGTTCTATAGAGACCTATGCATTTATTTGAATTTGGAATATGGAAGAGATGCCATTAGGAGAAATAATTTTTTAAAAATTATTTGGAGGTAATTAAGAATGTGTCATGGATTATACATAGACATAAAATTCACTGGAATGAAGACAGCATTATTAAAATTAGTGTATAAAAATTAGTTTTGACCTTGGGAGTAGAAAAGCATTGCTTGTAACAAATTAAAAAATACATACTTAATGTGTATACTCAGGAAATACTAGGAGTTTCTCTGTGGCTCAATTTGTAGAAGCTAGATATTAGAAACAATTCAAATATCCATCTAAAAGCAGAATGTGAAGTTTTATGATGGAATACTACGCATCTGTAAAAATGCAACATGAAAGCCACATGTTCATGGAAATACCTAAAAAAAAGTTGAGATGGAAAAAAGTTGGAGAATGATATATATATAGTACAGTGACTGTAAATTTGAATTATAAACATTTGTATGATAAAGTTCAGTACTTTATATTGCTAATGATTACACATAGCTATGTAAATGTTTTTGAAATCAACTGGAAGGATACACACCAAACTCCTGATGGTGGCCTGTGAAGAATGGAGAAGGGATGGGAATGAGTTTGGGGGTGGGGTGGGCAGGGGCTTCATCTTTTTATATAAATATCCATTTCTCTGCAAGTAAATATATGAAGAAGCTCACTAATTCTGCATTGTGGTATAAGGATATCTTGTCTTATTTTTTGTACTTTTCTGTATTTTTAAAGTTTCACAAAATTAAAAGAATAGGGTGATAAGAATCTGTACCTGTGCAAGTTATGTTATAATAAATTCTCAAATACTGAAAAAAAAAAGAAATATAGGAAGGAGGAAAGGAGTTAAAATAAAATACTAAAACCAATTTTTTAATTATTCCAAAAGAAGTCAGGAAAGGAGGAACAATGACACAAAAGAAAACAAATAACAAAACAATAGCCCCAAACTAAGCCATAGCAACATCATATTACAGGAAATACGGAAGATCTTGGATGTACTAGGATCTTATATCTTTTGCTTTATTTTTCCTAAAATAAAATGCTTTATTCTTCCCAAATAAATAAATAAATAAAAATAAAAAAATCAACTTGGGACAATATCAAAGTGAAAAGAATAAAATTTTCAAATGGGAACAAAAACTAGGGAATGGGGAAGGGGAGACAAAGGAATAAGAAAGAACAATCAGAAAAGAAGAAAAAATTGAAAACCAAGTCTTTGTAAACAAGGAGGGGAAAAAGCTGGGCATGGTGGCACGTGCCTATAATCCCAGCACTCAGAAGGCTGAGGCTGCAGGACTGTTGTGAATTTGAGACTAGCCAGAGCTACAAAGTGAGCTGAAGGCCAGCCTGAACTACACAGTGAGACCCTGTCTCAAAAAGACAAAAAACAAAACAAAAAAAAACGAGGGGAAGAGGAGTTGGTAAGGAAATGGAAAAAACAGTGAATCAAGTTATAGCCCGTACAGGTATGCATTCCCTATTATGAATGTGATCATTATGGATACTCAAAATGTTCCAATAAACTTAAGAAACAACTCAGTATCAGACTCCAAAAGCTAGACATGATGGATCTTACAAACTCTACTCCGTTTTTTTTTTTTTTTTTTATCCAAACTACACCATTATAGAGTACAAATTTTTAAATGGAGATGAAATTAAGGTGCAGGAGTGGTTGTAATATTTGTCCATGGTTATAGTTTGTGATAGTCTGTGTTCATGTCCCAATATCTAAATTCAAAATTCTTTCCCCAACATCTTCAGGGATAGGGGATTCTTTAATAAAACCCTCACTGTGACTAGACAATCTGACTGATAACCACTGTCTAGACATTATAGCTAATAGGAGATATTGTTCTAAACACTTTAAAGGGACTACCTCACTTTAATCATCATAGAAACCCCATGAGGTAGATATATTATCAATTAAATCCATTTTTCCAAAAGGAAAAATGCAGCTTTTGGGTGTTAACTTGCACAAATTCATAAAACTAGTGAGGGCAAAGGCAAGGAACAGACTGAAATAATCTGGTTCTTGAGCTCTGAAAACAATTTTATGGATGCTTTCATATAATTCTCAAGTTATTTTCTCCCTATGTAGTAGTCTAAGAATAGTTATAATTTCTTAGCCCTTGCCAATAATCCACACAGTGACTATGATTTGTCATTTTACAGTTTGTATCTAGTTGCCCCCCCATGTAGTCATAGAACTGACTTTTAGAGTTTGTGATTAATTCATAATCCAATGCTGGGATTATGGGTGTGAGAGCTACACCCACCCTGGGGCAGATAGCCTGAAGGTGATACAGGAAAGAGGCTTGACTCTGCTGTCCCTGTCACTGCTCCTTGCTTTTTGCTGTTGCTTTTTTCTACCACCATGAACTGTTACCCTCTGCTTTGCACCACTCTGCCTTGGAGCCAGCAAAGTATGGACTGAAACCACCACAAAATGTGAGCTAACTAAACCTTTCCTAATTTTGGGTGTCAGGTATTTTGTCCCAGAAATGAGAGAAAAGTAACCAAGACATCCCACAATGTCAGTTCCACAAAGGGGCTCTATACTATTATCCGTATTAATATCACTTTAGGTTCAAATAATCCAACTGAATAAATGGGATTTAAGCTGGGCCATTTCACTGTAATTCCACAAATAGGTACTTTTGAAGCTTTGCAATTAAAAGTTTGGTTAATCTTCAAAGTTACAGATTTTATCTTGCATAAATTAAGTACAAGTTAGATTTGATAACATTGGTGAATTTATTTCATAAGACTCAAGTGCAAACTTAAAAAACAACAACAAAGCTTTTTATCAAGAATAAACACAAAGTCTAAATGACAGTCCTTGAAATCGTGCATTTTAACAGAACATACATATATGAATACATTTATAATTTGCAAGTACATTCAAAAATTTAAAAATTTCCCTCCAGATTCAAAATACCACACAGTCTTTAACCTGTTCTCATTTTGTTAACTTAAAACATTTGTTGTATGCTACCAGGACAATATAGGCGAGGAATTACAAAACAGTCCTTGTGATCAAGGAAACATTACTCTCCTTAGTTTCTTACTTTTTGAATTATCCACCTGTATTTCAGCTCTGAAAAGCCATACAATTCTATCTCACTCCAGGAGAAAAAGAGAAGGAACACAAATATCAAAGAGGCAAGATAGTTCATGTAATTAAAGCAAAGACCACAAGTGTCTGATTCAGAAATGTACATACTTGCAGTAAATGTATTAATATTAAGTACAGCTTTATTTGATGGCTGACATGTAATAATAACTGTGAATGATTTAAACAGGTATAAAAATGTGAAGTCAAAATCTTTAGGTTTAAATACTTAAAATATCACTATGAATATGGAAAGGTTTCCACTTACATAAATGTGTTATTATTTGATGAAAAATCAGGGGGTAGTGGCATCTCCCTGGTCCCTTAACAATATTTGGATTTTTGCAGTGAATTAGCAGCACCCAACCTTAATTATTACCTGTTTTTAATGGACCTATTTAATATATTAGTTGGCAGTGTTCCAGCTTTCAGGAGATAGGGGTGGGTGGGGGTGCAAATGTCTAAGGTAAGATAGTATGCATGCATTCACACATTTAAAAATCACTGTTTCAAATGGAGTGGGAGTCACAAACTGGAAGATCCTAAGAAAATAATCCTTAACGGATAAACAGTGGGCCAGGCATAGTAGAAGGTGAGTAGTAGTCTAGCTGACAGTAATGGTTATTCACTCTTGAAAGGCAATTTGGGAAGACTCAGAACAGTCATAAACAACTTCTGGGAAAACTTGCCCAGAATTTTACTTTGCAGAACACTGAACAAAAACCTTTACAAAAACCTTCATTCTTGCTTATAATACCAGATGATTTTTTCCTTATTACCACCATATACATAACATTTAAATATTTTCTTCATAAATATTTTAGAACAAAAAGAATTTCTTTTGCTGCAGTGGTGGCCTACATCTGTACAAAGCAATGTAAGATATACATATATATATATATATATATATAATAGTGCAAAGAATAACAGTATTAAAAATTTTTGCTTCTTACAGTAACTATGGTTCATGTTTGAATCCTAGACTTTTAGGGTTTAAAAAGAAACCCACACTCCAAGTTACTGCATAAACATAAATCCCTTATCCAGTAACTCTGCCCTTCTCCAAAATCTATCATTTCCAGTTTCTAAATTTATCACAAACAGGAAAACATGTTAAGAGTGTTTTCTTCCCTTTGACTTCCCAAATCTCATCCGAAAGAATTAATCACCCGTAGGTTTGAACAAGAAATTGGGAAATTCACCATAACCCGCTTTGCTAAAATTAAAGCAAAATGAAAAGCTCTCTGAAATGCAAACTACAGATCAAATCAACAACAACAATCAGATCATAAGTTACAAATGTAATTTTGATACAAGTACATTTTAAAATCAACCCAATTATCAAAGATACACAGTCCACAGTCCAAATCTCCTTCCCAGGTTCAGTGCTATGCAAGGGACATAACTCCAAATATTTATGATTTTATCACCTTTTCTAACAGAGAAAATACTTACTGCTAAATTTTGATCAACTATTCTATCATTTTACTCTTGATAGAAGTCTTCCAATTCAAACACAGACAACTCTCAGCATTTTTTTAAAAATGTACTTTCCTTTTAATTCATTCAGTTACTGATTTTAGATCTCAATGTTTCAAAGACCAGTTCAAATTTCCTTCAACTATATTACTAAAGTTTTTGGTATGTATATATTGTTTTATTCTTACTTTAGGCACTGTAATTCTTCACAATATTTTAACGGTCCTATGTCTAATCTATGAAACAATTATCACTAAAATAACACTTTCTAAGGTATTATTTGACTCAGTGTATTGTATTATTATTGAATTTTCCCTTCAATAAAACTGGTTAAAAGAGAGTTTTAAAGCCCTGAAGCACTTCTGCTTTGAGTAGTGTTAATACATATATTTTCTCATGCTTAATATTTAAACTTGTGAACTAGGAAGACAGTGGAAGCTGCAAATTTCCTCCAACTACATTCTATTCCAACTGCAATTTATTCATTTAACACGAAATATTTTTCTTTATAAAAATGTGTATCTTAGGCTAATTTTTAAAAAGTTTCTGCTCTAAAATATTAACACAGCTAAAGGGAAATAACTTTTCAATTTAAGCTTCACTAGAACTAAGCAAAATTAAGTTAAAGCAGACTCAATTATTTTAATCAGTTTTGGTTTTTCGTTTTAATTATCATGTCTTTAGAATGATACACTTTACATTCTAATAGACAGTTCAACAAAAACTGAAACTCTAGAACAGAAAACTACCAGAAACTCTAGAACAAAACTACCAACTGTAAATAAGGGAGCAACATTTTATTTGCCTAGAACAAAACTACCAACTGTAAATAAGGGAGCAACATTTTATTTGCCCCCATACATTCGTTCAATGTCTTTGAGGTAATGGTTCTTCAGTTCCTTCCTTTTCAGTTTGAAAGCATCAGTTACCAAACCAGTTTCAGGGGTCCAGGGCTCTGGGCTTAAACGAACTTTGATTGGAATTTCAAATCGCTCCAATTTCACTGAAATAAGAAGGGGAGAAAAGAGAGAAAGTTATACAAGGAGAAAGATGAGGAAAATAATGGAGAAAGAAAAACAATCAAATACAAATTTTGTTGAATTTACCTAGACTATGTACGTGAGGAGACAAATTTAATGAAAATATGTTAATTATCAGAAATACCACTGTCTTATAATTTTATTTTATATTTCTCCAAGTACACATAAGTTATTTTAGTTGGAGAGTTATAGTCTATGTGGTTTTATTTATATCATACATGAACACATACACATATACACACCACCTTCCTCTTTAGAGACTGTTGTTTGCCTGTCTTCTCCAATAGTTGCATGGCTAATTTCCTTAGCTTATTCAAAAGTTTACTATACTGCCACCTCCTAAGACAGGATTTTCCTCACTACTTGTAACAAAAGAGAAGTCCTTTGTCTTTTTATATCCTCTTATACTAGTCTCTGTTCAAGGTACTTATTTCTCAAGTCAACATATTACTACAGTGTATATATTTGTCTCACCCACTAGAATGCAAGTTCCATGAAAACAAGGAAGGCCTGTTTCACTGCCAGTCATAAGGCCACACTGAGAACACTCAATAAATATATCAAATTGATTAATTCATTCTGCAAAAGAGTAAGTCCTCTAGACATATTCTTCATAAACTATGTTATAAACTCAAATGCACAGTATAAAGAGCATTATAGATTTCAATCCCCTTCAAGTGATATAAGTAAGAATGATATAGAATATACTGTTCCAGACATAAACTTTAACAAATTATAAGTGCAGGAATATAATGGCCTAAAAGTACTCAACACAGAACTCAATTAGCTTGATTCTTATGACTTAATTCTTAAATTATAGTCCACCAATTCATTATTATTAATACAAAGTCATCCTTAAAATTCTGATGATTCATTAACAGTAACGTTAACCTATGGATAGACTTTATAGGCTAGTATTTAAAATAGTAATGTGCAGAAGCAAACATCAGCATGTTTTAAAAAACTGCTACAAAACAAACTAGGTGACTTTAGGAGTAATTTGGCTACAATGGTAAGCACAATGAAAATCATGGAGATTCTTGTTCTGTAGTAGTGTTGGTTCTATAAAAGACTAAATTAAAAGTTTCTCACTATAATGAAAGAAGAATATAAATCTGAGTATGAAAAATAATTTTTTAAATATTATTAAAACCAACTTCATAAAAATAGTGCCTGTTATGCTGTGGGTCTAGCTATCATTCCAAGGCCTCATGCAGTTATGGGGCAGTGTTCAAGAGTTTGTGATTAATTCATGATCCAATTCTGGTATTATTTTATGGGTGTGATTGCTACACCCACCCTGCGGCAGATAGCCTGAATGCAACATAAGGGAGGGAAAGAGGCTTGCTCTCTGTCACTGTTCCTCCCTTTTTGTTCTTGCTGTTTTCTACCACCGCAAACTGCTGCCCTCTTCCATGTGCTACTCTGCCTTTGAGCCATCCAAGTATAGACTGAAATCTCCACAAACTGTGAGCTAAATAAACCTTTCTTTCCTTAATTTTGGGTGTTGGGTATTTTGTTCTAGCAAAGAGAGAAAAAAAATAACTTAGATAATGCCTGAACTAACAGTAAAGAAATATAAAACTTGAATTAACATGTTCATTCTATTACATTACAGATTACCTATACATATGGTGGTGCCTAAAATATGTTTCCAAGGTTGCATTTGAATCTCAAGGAAACAGATACGTTCTCAACTATATTTTGGTTGCAAAATATTTTCTTTTTACTATCCCAAATTATACATATCTTAATCAAGAAACACTGACAAATTTGGAAAGGCAGGCCAGCCAAATACCTCAGTAGATTAAAGCCCCTGCAAGCAGGCGCAGGGGTTGGGGGTTCGATCCCCAGGCCTGCCATGCCAGCCCTGCCCTTGGGGCATACTGAGATGGCAATTGAGACTGGGCTTGGTGGTGTGCACCTATAATCCCAGCTCTTAGGAGGCTGTAAACAGGCAGATCACTGCAAGTCTGATCTAGTAGTGAGACCCTGAACACCCTGTAGATCCTTCCCTAAAACATAAAAAAAAATTAGACAAGGCATGCACATTATTTTAGTTCAACACAATTAATTAAACCATATTTATAGATGTTCTTATATTACTCTTTATTAGCTACATTCTTATTTACAGAGAGAAAAATAACTCTGTTAAGGGTTTCAGTTAGGGATCTCCTAAACAGTATTTAGTGATATAGGCTACAAGGAACAAAGGACAATCAGTTTCTTGTAAACAGAATAAAGCAACTGCCAGCAAGACAAAAAGATGGAAGATTAGGGGGAAAAAAATAAAAGTGTTTCATAAGGCACTCTTATCTGAATTAAGTCACTATGAAGTTAGACCTGCTAGTAGAGGTAGTAAGGATCAATTTTATGGCTACTGGTAGTTGCTCAAATTATCCAAAACAATTGTGTTATAGTCTTAGAATATTACCTATATCTCACACTTATATTTAAACACAAATAGGTTTCAGACATATTTGCTGACAACAATCCAACAATATCATAGTGCTTTACATAAGTTTCTGAAATTACAATTTGAAGCAAAAGTTTGGCAACAAATCTTTTGTGGCACAGAAATGTTTTTGATTTATAGACATAACTCATGATTATTATTCAATATCTATATCATAAATTGTATGATCACAGGCCTCACTCTCAGAGGATGAAAATTATAGGGGTCTAGTGGATCCACAGATTTTTATTCAGCTTTCTATCTAAATGTAATAAAGCTTGATTTTTCCCATCATTGGCTTTAAGCATTAAATATGCAATGGCAGTGATTGAAGTAACATGCGACTCCACTAGTACATTCAAAAAGTGACAAGAAATAACAGCAAAACACCTCCAATGCATAGTCTATTGTAAAATCAGGATTTGTACCAAAGAATGTTCTGAGAGCCTGGTGCCATTAATATCAAAGTATATCACAAATACAGAAACAACACTATCTCGAAGAAGGAAACATCAAAAGACACTATTGTTATAGTTATAAAATAAGTGACTTTAATCCTGCTTGGGTTAATAAAAAAATGTTTCAGTCTCTACCAAGGTCAGAGTTCAAAAAGTCCATCTTGGGAAAAAAATTGTCATCAATGGATCCTAAGTCATTAATTTAATTTTTTTTGCGGAACTGAGGATTGAACACAGGACATTGTGCTTGCCAGGGAAGCACTTAATCCTCCGAGCCATCTCCCCAGCCCTCTAAGTGATTAATTTAAAAATAAATTCAAATTAATCTTAAAAATGAATACAGATAAAGAGTAGCAAAGTTAAAGAAACGAATATACCCAATTATCTCTGAGAGGAATATAAACCAGTAGTTTTTTGTTTTTTTTTTTTATAAAGAGGGAACAATTTAGCAATGAGGAAAAAGGCCTTTGTGCACATTTTCTTTGACTCAGAAATTCTAGCCACAGGAATTCATACTATGAACCACAAACAAAAATAACTGAATATAAAAGATATGCATTACATTTTATTAAAGTGCAGGGAAAAAGTAGAAGTCACCTAAAAAAATTCCAAAAGGGATTTAAATGGATATTCATGCACTGGAATAATACTTAGCAAGGGAAAATGATACTGCACACACAAGGAAAGAGTAAGGCTGAAAGAAGGATCCAGCCAGAATAAGATCTGCTGTGCCCCACCCTCTTCTCCCTTGGCTATCAGATTTCTGGTAATCAGACAAATATTGCCCAGGTAAAAGATCAGAGAAGTCTTCTTTAGAAAAAAATGGGTGATAAAAACTCACTAATGCCAATATTTCAGTGAACCCTATGAACCTTTTCAACCTGTGTTTGTAACTGTTCTGAAATATGAATAGAAAATGTTGAGCAGATACCTGAGAGGCTATACCAATGAAAACATGAAATAGAAGTTGGAGGGAAAGGAGACACTAATAGGAGAAGAAAACTGCAGACAAAGAGCTCCTTTTACATCCTCAGAAGTATAAGAAATACCAGGTCAATTGCAACTATAAAAGAGCAAATGAATGTTATTAGAAAAAAAAAAACTAGAAGAAAAAAATTGAGTTCTGATGTCATACTCACATGTGTAAATATAAATTGTCTCATTGTTGTAAGAAATTTGGAGAGTAAATAAGGTTAACATGTACAACAGATATTGTAAGATAGGAAGAAATTTATCAAAAGGAAAAAAGAACTAGGATGGAAGAAAGAGGAAAGGAAGGAAGGGAAAAGAAAAAAAAACCATGCAAATCTGTTTTAATCTATCCAATGTCTTAATCAAAGATCTGGTAAGTTGTGTCCAACCCACCTGCTGATTCAAAACTGTGTGCTCATTCCCTTTCCTGAAGTTGTCTCAGCAGGGCTCTTTCTGCTTTAGCAACCTTGCCCAGCTTACCTACACATACCTCTTTCCCCATCCATTCCACAAATTCTGGTGTTACCTAGGGACCCATCTTTACTGTCCTGTTCTTCTGTTATATTCCCCCTCAAGGCTTCCCGTCTACTTTCTTCTTCTTTTTTTTTTTTTTTTTTTGTATTTTATTGAAGGGTCTACAGGGTGTTCAAGATCTCACTACTACATCAGACTCATAGTGATCCATCTGTTTATAGCCTCCCAAGAGCTGGGATTACAGGTGTGCACTACCACACCCAGTCTGACTTGCTCTCTCAGCATGCCCCAGGAGCAGGACTGGCAAGGCATGCCTGGGGATTGAACCCCAGGTCCTTGTACCTTCTTGCAGATGCTTTAACCTACTGAGTTATTTGGTTGGCCTTTAATTCTGTATTTTCTTATTAAAACAAATGTCTTAAAGAGTGTAATGCACATGATATTACTGAATGATTTGTATGGGATTTCAAAAGACTACCAATTTCTTACTTACTGGCATTTGCAGCTTCTCGAATTTCCTTCAGTATTTCAGCCTCCATGGCAGGATTATTGCAGATATCAACCCAAGTTCCTTCCACCCCTTTCTGTTGTGCCAAAAGTGTCAACTTTTTCTGGTTAGGAACCACAAAACTGATCACATAGGACTGGTCACTAAAGCATTAGAAAATAAAATATAAATGAATACAAATTTTTCAATTAAATAGTACACTACAGATAATTCCAAATACAAGTTTTTCTTATTTGTTAACTTTGCTATATGAAGGAGGAAGACTCATATCTGTGACATATAAACAAACAAACACAAACCAATGGACTAGAAAGCCTAGAAATAGACACAAATGTTCAATAAGCAGTATAGGGATAATTTCTTCAACACATGGTACTGCAAAAATTGGATATTTATATGCAAACATGAAAACTTACATGAATATAAACAAACTCAAAGTGAATTAAACACCTAAACATCTATATGACACCAAAAGCACCAAGAAAAGAACAATAATTTATAAGTAGGAGTATATTAAAATTTAAAATGTCTGTACTTCAAAGAACACAAAAAGCTGAGTGAAAACTGCAAAGTACCATGATAAGAAAAGATTTGCAAGTCATTTAAATGACAAAAGGTTATGGAATGGATAAAGAACTATAACTCAAGAACAAAGAACTCAAATAGTTTAATTTTAAAACCAGCAAAAGAAGCTAACTAAGTCTGGTGGCACACTCTGAAATCCCAGCAATCTGGAAAGCTGAAAGGGGATGATTGTAATTTCGACCTGAATGAGACTCTGCCTTAAAGTAAAAAAAGTCTAAGGATGTAGCTCAGTGTGAAGGCCCTAGGTCCAACTCCCAGTACTGTAAGAAAAGAAAAAGTAAAATGTTTGAAAATTTGAATAGTCATTCCCTCTAGGGATGACATATGTATAGCCAGCAATCATATGAAAAGATGCTCAAAAGCATAAATCTTTAGAGAACTATAAATCAAAACTATGATGAGAAATTCTCTCATGCCCATTAGGATGACTAATACTTTCAAAATATGTAAGCAACTATTGGTGAGGAGGTAGAGAAATGAGAATACTTGGGCACTGTTTGTGAAAATGTACACATGGTGCTGCCACTATGAAAAACAGTACGACAGCTCCCTGACAAATTCAAAATATATATATATATATTGGAATATTATTCAGTCTTGTAATCAATGAAATTCTGAAGTATGCTTCAACATGGAGGAACCTGAAGGACATCATGTATGCTAAGTGAAATAAGCCAATCAAAAGGAAACAAATACTGTGCATTTCTTCTGATCCAAGACATTTGGAATAGTTAAAATTTATAGAACGCTGAACAGAATGCTGACTGCCAGAGGCTGGGGGAAGAGGAAATGGAGAGCTGTTTAATGGGTATGGATTTTTAGTTCTGCACATTTTTCCAACTGATTCAATTTTTAAGATAATTTGGATGGCCCTTTTATGATTTTATATAACCACATTGTTTCTTGTTTTTCTTGTACTATAAGCATCTGAAATAGTTTTGAAAAGTATTGAAAGTTACCTTTTGGCAAAAGCACAGATGTTGTCAATAAGAGGACAGTTCTTCAGTGCTGCTTCCACTTTCCCGAGAGACACATATTCTCCTGCTTGCAACTTCACCAGATCTTTTTTACGATCTGTGGCGAGGAAGAATATTAAGTGACCCACTGTATGCTTCACTGTGTGCTTCATATACAATTCTGACTTTCTCTGAATTTCATTGTATTAATCTCTACTTACAAAGATATTTCTTCTAGAATCTTATTATATATAATGCTTGTTTATACATATCAGTTAAAAAGAAAATGCCCAGATAAATTAGTACTAGTTAGCCCTATATCCAAAGCTTAAACATCTTATCATAGTATTAAATAATACAATGTAATTAATGGAAAACAAAGACTTTGGGGCATTAAATTTCAATAGTAATTCTGACCTCGACACTAGTTACATGATCCTTGGTATGTCAGTTAACCTGTCTCACTGCACTATTATTAGGAAAAATGATGCCTATTTCATATAAGGATATCACACAATCTGCTGCATAAAGCATGTTCAATAAATGCTAATTCCCATTTTCCATCTTTACTATTACCTTTTTAAAGAGACAGTATTTTAAGAAAATGGTGGAATAAAAGCTGGAAATGGTGGTACACATCTATAATCCCAACACTTTGTGAGGCTGAGGCAGAAAGATTTCAAGGTTTGAGGCTTACCTGGGCCACTTAATGAGACCCTATCTCAAAATCAAAAATAAAATGTGTAAAGGTCCTGGAATCAATCCCCACAACAGGAGGGGGAAAAAGAAAGAATGTAACTAAGATTATGCTTACAAAGAATGGCCTAGCTTCAGTACCTCAGCATGACTAACAATCTACATATGGATCATAATTTGTCTACCATTGCCTGGGAGTCCATGCCATAAGCAAAAAACAAACAAACGAACAAAAACAAACTTTGAACTAAATGCAAGTAAGGATCAAGGAGAAAAAATGATTATTGGTTCTCAATTGTACCATGTTTACTGAGAATTCCCAATGCAGATGAAAGTTCTAGATAAAGAAGGAATTTTCCCCGGAAACCTCTTAACTTTATTCAGGCCAGGTATCTTAAAGGTTGGCAATACATGAAAATGAGTCACTAGAGCTACTGTTTAAGAAACTCTATGGCTTAAAAAAGGACCTGAATAGAACTCTGCAGAATTACTCAATTTTCACTTTTGCCTGATTAAAGTGAACAAAATATTTCATGTGGACTCACATTTGGAGTTCTTGTTGGAACGCAAAGGTCTACTGCAGTAAGCTAAGGCAATGTCAAACCAACTGATAATTGCTAAGTGTTGTTATCAGTATTTTCTAAGGATTAGGGCTAGTATAAATGACCAACAGGAGAAAACATGCTATTCCTTGAATGGAAAGGTAAAGAGAAGGGAAGAGCTAGAATAGAATGTCTTATGGTAAATAGTTATACAGAATATGTAGTCAACAAAAAATGATCTTTTCTAAATAATAATTTTTTTATTGTTTAATTAACCAAACTGTTTCCCTAACCACTTTCCCTGCCATTCAATACAAATGCTACTATTTCTGCTTATTAAAGTTCAGGTATTTCTATGGCTAATTTACATACATCAATGAATTTAATGCTAATAGCTACTACATGAGGTTGGTGTTCTTGTCCTATTTTACAGATGGAGAAGTTCAGACATAAGTCAAATAACTTGCTTAAAATATGTGCTAATGAATTATTAATGCTATTGTTGTTCTGATCGACATTTTCTTTCAAATATGTTGAAATTCCATAAACTAAAGAAAACACATAACAGAAGAGACACTGACCTATAATCTGTAAACATCCATCAGGATGGAATTCCCCAATATCACCAGTGCAAAACCACCTTTGTCCATTTTCATCCACCGAATAATCCTCTGCTGTTTTCTCTTCATTTTTAAAATATCCCATGGAGATATTCTGCCCACCAATTACAATTTCACCTCTGGGGTTTGGCTTATCGTGAACTGTATACCCACCTGAAAAGTCATAAAAGCAAATCAGCTACCTTCATTAATGATTAAACTCCTTTATTAACATCTTCCAGCTGACCAAATTTGGTATACTTTTTATGAGATAATGTTATTAGTTTATATTTAATCAGTTTTACATGATGATAATCAGTGCTTATGATTTTAAGAGTATAAGGTAAGGTGCAAAAATAATCACTGTAAGTAAAGACCCATCTCAAAGCTTCCTTAAAACTTAAAACTTCATACTTAGTGTCATAAAAGCATGTGGCTCACAGAACTCTCTCAAAATAAAATCACCCCAAAAAGATGAACACTTACAGCTATTATAAGTAAATCATTAATGAGATGTCATCAATGCACTTCAGAATTTTTCTAAGGAGATTTCAACCAAAAAGAACACATAGTAAGTACCCAATAAAAGTAATGCACAGGAGAGAAAGGGAAGCTATGGGAAATGGGGAGATTTTTAGTTTGCCTGTGGCCAGTCATAACCCTAAAAATTAAGACACAAAAAGAACTGAAAATAATCGCTAAAATATTTAATTACAAATCATTAATACTTTATTACTGAATAAAGTTTATTTTAAAGCAAAATTTATAAAGCTTTGAATACATAAACCGATATTTTTGTGTTTTTTTTGGCAGAAAGAGGGATTGCACTTGCCAGGGAAGCGCTTATTCTATTGAGCCATCTCCCCGGCTTCATAAACCGAAATCTTGATTAGGTTTTATGTTATTAAAGGATTAAAAGCAGAATTCTGGTTAGCTTTAAGCTGTTTTTGCAACTTAAATCCATTCAGTACTTCAATAAGACAAAAATGATTGTGACAAAACTGATTGTGCACAAAACATTAAGTTCATTCCTATCATCTGAGGCGAAAAATTCTTTATAGCAAGGAAAATTCAAAGTATATGTCCCAAAACAAATCTCCTCCACAAATTTGACATCAAATCAAACACCAAAGATTTGGAAAATAAAAATCAAAGGCAAAGTTCTCCTTATAAAATTTTACTACACACATTTGTCTGATTTCAGTGCCTCACAAATAACCCATCCAATACAATGGATGATGCTGATGCCTAATATACATATACATATACTATCTCTATTATCTTGCAATTCTCATTGCAAATTTGGAATGATATCACCTCAGAATTAAAGAACACTTATTATTCCCCAAGTGTAAAACTCTTGGGAGGCACTTTTTAATTTTTTTTTGCAGAACCAGGGATTGAACTCAGGCCCTTGCACTTGCCAGGGAAGGCACCTGGCATGGAATCTAGATACTTTTTATTTTCCTCTTTGAAACTTATATGTATTGGGGCCAAGGAGATGGCTCAGTAGAATAAGTGCTTCCCTGGCCAGCACCAAAACATAATTAAATGCATTCAGAAAAAAGAAAGCATGCATGGGCAACTACAAAGAATCACTTACTATGGCATAAAATCTAACATTTTAAAGAAATGCAATTTTGAGGCACACTGTGATTTTTCTCTGAATCTGGAATCACTAGAGAATGTCATGAAATTCTTACCTTCCTGCCAGTCTTTTAGTTTAATTTCACAGCAAATAAGAGGTGCTCCAACTCTGCCAGTAGTATAGTCAGTAACTGTGAGACAAAAATGAATAGAGATATTTGCATGCTACATTTCAATTGTGTACACAGAAATGCTCAAAACACTGGATTTAGAGCCAAAATGTGAAAGAACAATTCCATTTCAAAAGTGCATTTTTACTCTTCAAGGTTATGTTTTAGATAATCCAGTATAGAGCTTTTTGTTAGACGAAAGTTCTTGTATCTGCTAATATCTTCACAAGACTTTAATGGGAGATATTTTGATGAAGATTCCTGCTCTATCACTTATTGGCTGTGTAACTTGGTCAAGTCATTTAACTTCTCTAAGCCTATATTTCTTCTACTAAGAGACTGTAATAGAACCTTCATACAAGGATATATTATGAGGATTAAAGGAGATGATATGTAATTAACACTTCTTAGAATAAACTAAGCATCCCATGAATGGGTAGCTGATATTTTGGAACATGATGATGACACTGTTCTTTTGCATTTTGTGACACATTTCTTTTGCAATAATCACATATCCACAGACACCGTATGAAGCACCTAGCACTGTGTTAAATACTGTCATGAAAACACATCTCTCAGTGACCTAGTTAGCTTTATCTAGCAAGAAATGCATGTGAAATTATTTGGAGAATTTCTATATGCAAAACTGCATGGTATGAATGGCAATTATAGTATCTCAGAGACTGTAGTTATCAACGTAAAATGAAATTGTTGGGAAAGACTAATGTAAGATGTCTGAGGGGCACAATGGCTATGGAGCAGTTTCCAAAAGAGGTTCTTCAAAGAGAAGGGGACTGAGTCTACAGAGAAGTGAGATAAAAAATTCCTGTATAAGAAAGAGACAAATGGCTTGTTAAGACAGAAAAGCTAAGTGGCTCAATATACATAGGTAGAAAATAATGATGGATAGGTGCAGTAGTGCCAGATTAAAGACATCTTGAAAGCTAGATACAGGTGTGTTTAGATTTTTATATAGCATTTGGCAAGTACAATGAGACAGATGTGTTTAATGAAAGGACATGGGATAGATCTGAGATAACACAGGCAGGCAGAAGTTAAAAGCTATTTCTTTACAGAATTTTAAATAATAAAAGGTTGGATGACAAAATTTATTTATTTATTTATTTTATTATTTTTTTTTGGTGGAACCAGGGATTGAACTCAGGCCCTTGTGCTTGCCAAGGAAGTGCTTATTCCACAGAGCCATCTCCCCAGCCCCAATAAAATTTTAAATAATAAAAGGCATGGAAAAGAAGGAGAAACCTAATAACGCAATGGGATTATCTGATAATATTAAAAAGATATTAAAAACTTAACATCTGAAGACTTCACAGCCAAAATCCTCAAGAATGACACTAAAGATGGTGATACTATTGACACAAATAAGCAATTTGGCAGTGGGCAGACAGTCTTTAAAAAGGAGATTGAATTGGGGCACAAAGAGTTTAAGGGCATAGTGAGATCATTAAAAAAATATTCCTGTACCCTGGTGTTTCTCAACCTGGAGTGTTTTTGCCTCGCAGGGGATGTGTGGCAATATTTGTAGACACGCTTTATTATTACAGCTGGGGTGAGCAAGTTACCACGAGTATCTGACTGTTAAATATTCTTCAATGTATAACAAAATTATTTGGTTCCAAAAAACAAATCTTTTAAGGTGGAGAACTGCTTCCTGAAAATTGTAGAAGAGAAAGTAAAGAAGTCATAACAGGCCAAAAGCAGGCACAGAGGCCTGGCCTGCTGACCCCACCCCCGTGGCTTGCTGAGCCAACAAATGAGACTGGGTGTGGTGGTGTGTGCCTGTGATCCCAGCATTTGGGAGGCTGTAGACAAGTGAATCACTATGAATCTGATCTACTAGTGAGAACCTGAACATGCTGTAGACCGTTCCCTAAAATACAGAAGAAAAAAAAAA